>CM070692.1:12985629-13162723 GCA_036346265.1 Melocanna baccifera
CTTGTAGACTCCGGTTGTTCTCGTCATATGACCGGAGACTCCCGTTGGTTTTCTTCCCTTGCCCGTGCTCCAGGTAATGAGATGATCACCTTCGGAGATGCTTCGTCTGGGCGCGTCATCGCCAAAGGTACTGTGCGCGTTAATAATTCTTTTGTTTTAAAAGATGTTGCCTTGGTTAGTAAGCTGAAGTACAATTTGCTGTCAGTTTTCCAGCTTATCGATGACGATTTCGAGGTGAGTTTTAAGAAAAACAATTGCAAAATTCTTGATTCTTCGGGTAGTCTGGTTTGCGGGATTTCTCGTTTTGGGAGGATCTTTCGTGCTGATTTTTCTGAGTCTTCTGGCGATTCTCTCAAGTGTTTAGTTGCTTCTGATTCCCGCGACCTTTCGTTCTGGCATAGGAGACTTGATCATATTGGATTTGACCATTTGACCCGAATTAGCGGCCACGACCTCATTCGTGGTTTGCCGAAGCTCAAGATGGTCAAAGATCTTGTTTGCGCTCCTTGCCGGCACGGCAAGATGGTTGCCACTTCCCATCCTCCAGTCACAGTCACGATGACCGATGCACCAGGACAGCTGCTCCACATGGATACAGTTGGACCAGCTAGAGTGCAGTCAGTAGGAGGGAAGTGGTATGTTCTTGTCGTAGTCGATGACTTCTCGAGGTATTCTTGGGTATTTTTCTTAGCCTCGAAGGATGAGATATTTACCCATTTTCGGGGTCTTTTTAGTAGGCTTTCTGTTGAGCTCCCGGGTGCCTTACGAGCGATCCGCAGTGACAATGGCACGGAGTTCAAGAATTCCTACTTTGAGAGGTTTTGCGATGAGATAGGTGTGGAGCATCAGTTCTCTTCTCCATACGTCCCCCAGCAAAATGGCGTTTGTGGAAAGGAAGAACCGTACCTTGGTTGAGATGGCCAGGACGATGCTCAATGAATACTCTACACCTAGGAAGTTTTGAGCTGAGGCGATAGCCACCGCGTGCCATGTTTCAAATCGAGTTTTTCTGAGGGCACACTTGCATCGCACTTCTTATGAGTTGAGATACGGGCGAAAGTCTAGTGTATCTCATTTTCGTGTTTTTAGTTGCAAGTGTTTTATTCTGAAATCTGGGAACCTAGATAAGTTCGAGTCACGATCTTGTGATGGGATTTTTCTGGGTTACTCGACTTCTTCGCGGGCTTATAGGGTCTGGAACTGCGAGTCTAGCAAAATGGTAGAGACCTGCGAGGTGACCTTCGATGAGGCCAGTCCGGGGACTAGGCCCGATATCTCAGGTTCAGTAGAGCTGTCCAAGCCCATCTTTGTGGATGATGAGGAGGATGACGATGAGAGTTGTCCACCCGATCCAGTTTCTCCTCCTCTTGAGGTGCCTGCTTCTTCCACCGCACCTCAAGGAGATCAGCCCTTTCCTTCCGCATCCTCAGGAGCTAGTGGCTCTGTTCCTACCTCATCAGCTCATGAGGTAGAGGCAACTTCCTCTTCTCATCCAGGACCTCCCCAACGCATTCAGCGTCGTCATCCTTCTGAGCAGATGATAGGAGATCTTCATGAGCGAGTCACGCGCTCAAAATCTGGCTTATCTCTTTTCTGCCTACACTCTGCCTTTGTTGCCACCTTCGAACCCAAGGATATTTGTCATGCACTTTCTGATGAGTCTTGGGTCAATGCCATGCATGAGGAGCTAGAAAATTTCGAGAGAAATAAGGTCTGGTCGCTTGTCGAGCCCCCGCGAGGTCACAATGTTATTGGGACTAAGTGGGTGTTCAAGAACAAGCAGAGCGAGGATGGAGTGGTTATTCGAAACAAGGCTAGACTGGTAGCTCAGGGTTTCTCCCAAGTTGAGGGTCTAGATTTCGAGGAGACCTTTGCCCCTGTAGCCAGACTTGAAGCCATTAGAATCCTGCTTGCCTTTGCAGCTTCTAAGGGTTTCAAGCTTTACCAGATGGACGTCAAGAGTGCCTTTCTCAATGGCTTTATTGAGGAAGAGGTCTACGTCCGACAGCCTCCTGGTTTCGAAAACCCCAAATACCCAAACCATGTCTTCAAGCTTTCAAAAGCTTTGTATGGACTTAAGCAAGCTCCTAGAGCTTGGTATGAGAGGCTTAAGTCCTACTTATTAAGTCATGGTTTTGAGATGGGTAAAGTAGACAAGACCTTGTTCATTCGCTGGCATGGCACTGATCTTCTGCTCGTTCAGATTTATGTGGATGACACCATCTTTGGCGGTTCCTCACATGCTCTCGTTTCTCAGTTTTCCGATGTCATGAGCTCGGAGTTTGAGATGAGCATGATGGGCGAGTTGAGCTTCTTTCTTGGCTTCCAGATCAAGCAGACTCGAGAGGGTACTTTCTTGCATCAGGGCAAGTACACTCGAGACCTCCTGAAGCGCTTTGACATGAGTGATGGCAAACCAGTATCTACTCCGATGGCGACAACGACTTCACTTGATCCAGATGAGGATGGCGAGCCAATTGATCAGAAGGAGTTCAGAAGCATGATCGGTTCCCTCTTGTACCTCACTGCCTCGAGACCGGACATACACTTCTCTGTGTGTCTATGTGCTCGATTTCAGGCTTCTCCTCGCGTATCTCACCGTCAAGCGGTGAAGCGCATCTTTCGGTACCTTCGAGCTACCATTGACTATGGTATCTGGTACTCTTCGTCTTCCTGTCTTTCTCTCAGAGCCTACTCGGATGCAGACTTTGTAGGCTGTAGGATAGACAGGAAGAGCACTTCTGGCACGTGCCAATTCATTGGCACTTCTCTTGTTTCTTGGTCATCTAGGAAGCAGTCCGGTGTTGCGACCGCTGCAGAGGCGAGTGCGTTGTTGCCGCCCGATTCTTCGCGACGAGATACTCTGGATGGCTTCGACCCTGCGGGACTTTGGGTTAGTTATAGATAGTGTTCCACTCTTGTGTGATAACACTTCTGCTATTAACATTGCTAAGAACCCAATGCAGCACTCTCGGACCAAGCACATCGATATCAGATATCATTTTCTTAGATACCATGTGGAGAAGGGTGATATAGTGCTCCAGTTTGTGGAGAGTGACCACCAGTTGGCTGATATCTTTACCAAGCCATTGGATAGCTCTAGGTTTTCAGCTCTGCGGGGAGAGCTTGGGGTGGTTTGTCCTTATGGACTGTTGTGAGGGGAGCTTTATGCTTTACTGCTTTTATTATATTAATTATGCTCTTACTCCTTTCTGTTGCATAGCCTTCGGGGTGCATTGGGGTTAGTCCTTCTAGCATAGGTTAGAGTGGTCTTCTTGTCTAGCGCTCAGTCTCCTTCCTCTCATCTTGTGACGCTAGGATGTTGCTTATTAGCTGTCTCTCTTCTCACTAGGTTGAGTTCACTCACTTCTTATAGGTCTAGCGAGGGTTGGGCCACCCTTGGATAGACAGGGAACGTGTTTACTCCCTAGTGTGTTAGAAGATCTGCTGATAGTCCTAGAGTCTCATGGGGTAGATGAGAGTCAGTCTGAGCCCTAGTTGCCTCTATATGTTTTCTATGCTTTAAGGACTGCCTATTTGCTGTTCTTTTTTGCCAGCTTCTCGATTTTATTGCTTTGGTTCAGGAGAGTTCATTTGGGAGCTTCTAGATCTTAATATTGACATAACTCAACTTGAACTAAAAGTGCATCTCATGTTGAGGGGGAACTGAATTTTATTGCATTTCAGTTTGCATTGTAATATAATTACATGGAGCCGTGATTATTATCCAATTATGATCTGTTTTCAATGCATTACATCTTGCCATGATATGTGCTTAATTGCTAGATTTATCATGACTATATATGTGTAGTTTAGTCTTTGCCATGATAAGTTGATTAAAAACTACACAACATGAATTAATTTATGTCATGGTAACTCGTGAGACTAGTCTATTTTTAGTTATCCTTTTATGATCTCTGCCATGTCAAATAGGCTGAGTTGAGTCATGAATCTTTGTTGAGCTTTAGATTGAGCTATGTTAGTTCTTTTATGAAGCATGAATTATCATTAATTCCTTGGTCTTAGGACTAAATGCAACAAAAGCAAAGTGATCTCTTTTTGTGCGAAAAAACTGATCTCACCAATTCACTCTCATGAGACGGCTTGCCATTGCACTAGGCATGAACTCAGGGGGAGTTTTGGTTGATCAAGATCATTTCCTTAAGCTTCTCACTTGGAGTGATCGCATAAGGCTTGAGATCTAGCACATGGCTAAGAATTGTGAAAATGGTTGAAGCTTAGGAGGCAGTTGTGGATGGCTCCTAGTCCAGAACTCGCTTTGCTAAGATAAAGCCAAAAATAATTTTAAGAAATAGTCAAGTGTGCTAAATTTGCTTATTTACAAAAAGACCAAGTACTAAAGAAAAAATGAACTTGTAGCACTCTAAACCGGCTCAATATTAGCTTCTTGATTTCACTTAGATTATTTTACATGGCTTGCATCATCCTTGGATATCTCTAGCTAGGCTAAAATCATGCTTAACTTGACATGTTCAAAAAATTGAACTAATTCACAGATTATGACTTCATTGGTTTAGCTTTTCTATACATGAATTGTCATGATCTTAATAGCATTATCTTGAGTTATGGCTTGGTGTAATACTTAAAAGGTCATTATGGATAATCTTCATGGCTCCAAATGCTTAAAATAAAAAACACACAAGTCATTTCATTCTCTCGTGCATTTTGATGAATTTATTGCCAAAAGGGGGAGAAGTTTGGAGAAAAAGCCTTCTGGAGCTTTGCAGAAAAATTTGCTCTTTCATTTTCTGCTCCAGTTTTCTCTTTTGTCGATATGGTCTTAGTTATCTTGTTTTTCTTTTAGACCATATTTGACTCACAAACTCAACTTTATATGCTTTTTCGGTGTTTGTCAATATACTCATCAAGGGGGAGATTGAGAGACCATGTGGAGGTAACCCCGGTTGTGTGATGAGTAATTGACGCGTGTCCTAAAGTCTGAGTCTGTTCCGGGCATTATTATGATAATTACTGATGCGGATATTTAATTAAATCATCTGGTGCGGTGCTATGAAATATATTTTCTTGTCTGTGTGACTGCAGGACGTCGAGTGGAGTCGTGGCAAGACACGAAGGACTGGACTAGGCGCAGGTGGCGCTGAGGTCAGAATAGTCGGGATGTGTCGAAGACAACGTGGACTCGAAGTGGCTGCGAGGCATGCGCGGCAAGATTCGAGGAAGCTTCCAGGAAGGTGCAGGAGGGGCGTTTTGGAAAATACGCAAAGCTGCACAAACGGAAGCGGATTTTATTTGGGAATGATCCATTAGTGGAGAGGTGTTGTGACCTAATGGGTACAATTGAGTGTAAACCCATTAGTGGAGAGTTATTGTAACCAAATGGGTAAAATGTGTGTAAACCCATTAGTGGAGAGTTGGTGTGACCTAATGGGTAAAGTAGGTTTCTAAACCCATTAGTGGAGGCTATAAATAGAAGTGCTCTCTAGGTGGAGAAGTGCACCTTGAGAGAGAGAGAAAGAGAAATGGGTATGAGTATTAGGGTTTCCTAATGCTTGTGCTCTAGGGTTCTATTCTCTCCTTGTGTGTGTTCTTGGATAAGACATGGAAGAGTGATGTAAACATTTATTTGTTATAATCATTCATCGCTCTTCGTCTCGATATGAAGTTCTTGTGTTTTATGAATTTATTTTCAGTTCTTTATTATCGTATTTCATAGTTGCTTCATAGTTATGTTAACTGCAATATACTTGCTTTGAAAGGGGAATCATCTCAAAGCCACTTTGGCTATCTCTTCCCAAGAGCAAAGTTTTTTTTAAGTAGGTAAGAGCAGTGATTATCCGATGCCTTGTGTTGGGAAGTTGTCTCAATGACCATTTGGCCAGTTGCCTCCCTGGAACACAAGATCTAATTTAAGTTGTGTGTACTGCTAGGCTCCTTTTTCTGGTATGAGCAGTCTACTATTTCTTTTCAAGTTCTTGTTGTTCTTGATTCCTTTTGCAGCAATAGCAATCTGCAGTTTTAGTGGTTGTGTAGTTCATCCTTCCTATATGCTGTTTGCTATTTCTGTTTCAGAGCCGCAACCTGGTAGTAGTCCGCTCAGTTAGAATCGCTCTTGATCACCGCTCTCCGTGGTTGATGTTTATTTCAAACAACTAGTATATGCTCAATCTGCTTTGTTTGGGTTACGTGATTAAGTGTGCAGATTCATTTCTTTTTCGGTCAGAAACAGATTCTCTGCTTTTTGTTCAAGCTGCTAGTGCTAGTACTCGGTTAGCTGCTGTTGCTTTCTCTGTTCGGTTTCTGTAGTAGGCAGAGTTAATCTCGCTGGCATTCGGCTATTGCTTGCTCCTGTTCTATGCTCTCATCGTTTCGCCGCAACCTCGTGGAGTGCGATTTATTTCAGCAGGTGCAAAAGCTTTCGGTCAGGGTGTGTTGACAGCTGCAGCTCGGTGCAATCCCTACAGTCTGCATTTCTTTATCTTGTTCGGCTGCTGCTTGGCTATGTTCTGTTGCTCAGGTTCGAATTAATCTGCAGGTTGTTTTTCTCTCGGTTGGGTTATGTGCTGCAGGTTGCTGCAAGTTTTGGTTCTTGCTTTCGGTTCAGAGGAGACAAGGGAGCAGCCGATTGGTAGACAGACACTGCAGATTTTTGTTGCTTTCAGTTTTCTTTTGGACTACACTCGATGCTTTTTCGACTGTGAAGGTGTTGCAGCCTCTGTACTTGTCTGGAAAACACTCCTTTTGGCTGTAGCAATTCCAAGTGGGACTGCCTTGTTTTCTTTTTGCAGTAGAGTATGTGTTTGGTTTGTGCCCAGACTTGAAGTTACGGCCAGCACTTCATCAGTTTACAACTTTAGTGCATGACTCTTGTTTTTCTTTTCTGATTTTCAAGTATTTTGCATGCAGTTCAAACAGCGATATTTGCAGTTGAAATTTTTACTGGTTAATCTCTGATTTATGCTGAATTTTTTAGTATAGCATGCGTTCCAATCTTTTACTATTTTGCATGTAGCCCATAATTAATTTTCTGTGAGTTGCTTTATTCTGCATCTTTTTGAAAAATTAAGTGTACGAATTTTCAAAGGCGTTTTTAGAACGACATTCACCCCCCCCCCCCCCTCTGTCGCCATTTCGGTCCTACAGGCACCCAAAAAATGTAGATTTGGGATTTTATTTTTCTTCTAACTTTGGCATGAAACCCAAAGTTCTTTTGTAAAAATGATTGGCCATGTTATTTGACCAATTATGAATGAAATAGGCTTTCTTTGAACCTTTTCCTTATAATTTTGAATTTTAGTTTATATGGGCAAATCTTAGCCAGATACTCACATAACTCAAATTATTCTAAGGGCTAATCGGCTTCTAGGCCTGATGTTTTCTCATGAGACGATAATGAGGACATCCCTATCAAGCAAGTTTCATCTATATCATCATCACCTCCATTATTAGATTCAACAAAAATGAGATAGTGTTGGTTCTACGGCTGAAGTTTTGCAACAAATGTACAAGAGACTAATCACTCGAGCTAGAGTACGCGAACAAATGTACATGAGACGATGATGAGGACATCCCTAAGTTCCTTTCATTTCACTACTAAGGACAACTTGCAACCTAATGCTTCCACTTTGTGTATTCTCATGTTATTAGGTGAGAAAGAACTTGGTGCTACCAAGAGAGAGGAGAGGGAGGTCGGTGCACCAAAAGAAGGTCTAAAAGGAAGAGACGATGATATTTCACTTACATCAGTGGAAAAATCACCAAGTTACTGGAATTAAGTTTTCAAACTCTGAATTGAAGATTGGAGAAGACTATGCTTCAAAAGCTTGGTTGTATCCAGTTTTTAATTCTTAGTTTGTTTAGGTTTTTGGCCAAGTTCCATGTGTCATGGGCTAGTTTGTATCTATAATAAGATATATTAAGGTTGTTTTAGGCTTTAGTATTTGTTTTAGTTTAGTTTTGAGGTGATGATGACGCCGAAGCTTCAAACGAGCTGAAAATAAATACTTGAGCCGCAAGAAAAGTTGGACTGTTGTCAAGGAAGTTGCGTACCACCCTCATGGGTCTGCCACTCCTTGATATTGGAGTGTCAAGGAGGTTTATGAAATGTTTTGCAAAATAAAATAAAATAAAATATTGGTTTAAGCTTAGGCGAATGGGTAGCAATAGATCAACTTCGTTCATCTCTCATAAAGTGTTTTTGTCTTGGTTGATTTGCTTTTGTTCTTATTGGTTCTTTGCATCTTCTCTTCCCTTCTTGATCTTGTTGTGTGCCAAGAACATGTAAGTGATGGAGATGACTCATGTAAATAAAATTCCATCCATCTAGGCATCGTGGTTTGGAAGATTTCCAAGTTGTCCAGTTTTTACTTGATTTGGAGACTTTCTTGGAAATCTTGATTCGAGGGTTTTGGCTTCAATACTTTGGGTGGTCTTACTTGTTATGATATGTGCGAACTCATCTAGAGCTATCTTGGCTATTCCCAACTCATGAGTAAGTTGGTTCTCAAGTTTTTGAGATTTGCCTGATTTTGGTGCAACCTTGCATGTTTTGAAGAAAGGTTAGAACTTTGGCCAAGATCCATATGATCCCTAGATGGAATAAATTCTTGAGACCCTAAGCAAGGTGTGTGCGAAGTCTCATATAATTTGGACATGAATTTTGAAGTTTGAACCAAATTTGGTTTTGGCTCGGGCTAATTTTCTATTCTGAGAACAGGGGAGCGGTCAAACTACTCCTAGGCTCAATCAGATCGACAATTTGGCTGGTCAGGCCACCCACCGATCAGATGCAACTCCAGTGGTAGTCAAACTGGTTAGGTGCTGATTTTGTGAGTCTTTGCTATTTTGGGTTATTGTTTGGATTTAGGTTATCAAATCTGATCTGTGTAGCTCTTTAGCTACTAGAGTGAAAGATTTCTGGATGCTTGGGGAAGATTTTGAAAAGGCATCATCCCCCTGTTGCCATTGCTAGTCCAACAGCACCAATGCCTTGAATCCAAAAGTCAAGGATCGGAAATGGAAACAGAGGGGGGGTGAATGGTGCCTTTAAAAATTCCGCTCAAAATATTCACACTATTTTCTTCTCCGATAGCAATGGAAGCTATGAAGTAAGAAAATAAAAGCTTACTAAAAAGATGGAATTGAAAATGCTCCTGAAACTACGAACTGAAAGAAAACCAGAGACTGCTGCCTTAAGAGAGAACTGGAAACAGACTGCATAAAAAAACAAAATAAAACTGCAGAAAACTACACCTAAGAACAAACTAGAAACTGCAGAAAATAGCAACCGAGAGGACACATACTGCTGTCCAAAACTGACTGGAAATTGAAAAAACTGAAAAGCGAAAGCTGAAAGACGAAAGCTGAAAAGAGAAAGCTGAAAAGCAAAAGCTGAAAATGACTATCAATAAATGTGCATGCTGCTGTCCAAAATAGACTAGAAAGAACAGCAGAAAATGCACACAACAGCCTGGTCGAACTGCAGCAAGGGACGGCAATAAAACTTGAAAAATCTGTAGACTAGAAACTGCAAGGGAGTCTTAAATTACTGCTGTCTATCTCCAGCCAAAAGAGCTAAATGTTAATCCAAAAGAGCAGTAAATAAGGAGCAGTCCCAACCGAAACTTCAAGTAAATACATACAAGAAAAAGATAGCAGATAGTCACTTAAACAGAAGACAGCTATTAAAATGATTGCTCTCGGGAATGTGCTAGCCAAGAGGCTTTGAAGTGATTCCCACTTCAGAGCAAAAGGAAAAAAAAGAAGATTGCAGCAGTGAGAACACAAGGAAAATATGCTAGAGAGAAGAGTGCTCTCGGGTATGAACTAGCCAAATGACCTTAAGGAAATACTCTGTTCAGAGCAACGAAGATTCAGAAAATACTCGAACAACCCAAACTCCACAAAGAGAAGAACACAAAGATCAAACAATTTGCTTATGAAAATTAACCGACCAAATGGTCTTGAGACAGATTTCCACCATAAGCAAAAACCAAACAACAAACACAATCAGACAAGAGAGAATAAGACTAGCATCTCAAACAAACATTTCACACAATTAAGCGAAAAAAGATGAACAATAAAGAAAAAACAGCTAAGAAAATAGAGGAAGAGAGATGAATGATTCATATAGAGGAATGATTACAAAATGGTTCCTATTCAGCCATCTCAACTCAATCTCATATCCTGGGCAACACAACACCCATAGAGATCAAGCACTAGAGAAAGCCCTAACTCCTCTCTCTCTCAAAACCCACACACACACATATGGAGAGAAAAATAGAAACCCTAACTTTTACCACCACTCTCTCCCTCTCAAGAACATAAACCCACACATGGAGAGAAAACTTTAACACTCATAGAGCACAAGCATTAGAGAAAACCCTAACACTCACACCCTTCCCTCTCTTTCTCTCATTCTCTCCCACTAGAGAGCACCTCTATTTATAGCCTCCACTAATGGGTTTACAAACACCTTTACTCATTAGGTCACAACAACTCCTATCACTTTATCCATTAGCTCTCAACAACTCATAGCACTAATGGATTTACAAACCACTTTACCCATTAGGTCACAACAACTCATGGCACTAATGGATTATCCCCTAACCAAATCCACTTCCATTTGTGCAACCATACGTATTCACCAAAACGCCACTTCTGCACCTTCCAGGAATCTTCCTCCTTTCTTGCCACGCAAACCTCGCAACCACTTCGAGTCCTTACCATCTTCGACACGTCCCGACCGCTCTAACCTCAGCACCGCCTGTGCCTAGTCCGGTCACCCAGTGTCTCACCACGACTCCGTCTCAAAGTCCTGCAGCCATCACCAACAAGAAAACACATTACATAGCACCGCACTAAATTTTAAAATCAAATATCCGCATTAGTAAAATGCCCGAGACAAACTCATACTACTCAGAACACGTGTCAATTAGTCATCACACAACCGGGGTTACCTCCACATGGTCTCTCAATCTCTCCCTTGATGAGTATATTGACAAATACAGAAAAAGCATAAAGTTGAGTTTGTATTGGAAGTCAAACATGGTCTAAAAAGAAGCAAGGAAACTCAAGACCATGTCAACAAAAGAGAAAACTGGAGCAGAAACTGAAAGAGTAAATTTTTCTACAAAACTCCAGTAGGCTTTTTCTCCAAAATTCTCCCCCTTTTGGCAATAAAATCATCAAGATGCACGAGAGAGAATGAAATGATTGTATTTTATTCATTTTAAGCATTCGGAGCCATGAAGATTATCCAAATTGATTTTTCAAGTATTACACCAAGCCAAAACTCATAAGAATGCAATTAAGATCATGACGATTCATGTATAGAAAAGTTAAACCAAATAAGTCATAATCTAGAAATTAGTCCAATTTCTTAGCATGTCAAGTAAACAAGGAATATAGTCTAGCTAAAGGTACCCAATGATGATGCAAGCCATGTCAAATAATCTAAGTGGAACCAAGAAGCTAGTATTGAGTCAATTTAGAGTGCCATAAGTTCAAGAATGAATCTTTTCTTCAAGTACTTAGTCTATTTGTAAATAAGTAAATTTAGCACAATTGACTTTTTCTGAAAATCATTTTTGATTTTATCTTAGCAAATCAAGTCCTGTACTAGGAGCCATCCACAACTGCCTCCTAAGCTTCAACCATTTTCACATATTTATTTTCTTAGTCTTGTGCTAGATCTCAAGCCTTATGCGACCACTTCAAGCGAGAAGCTTAAGGAGGTGATCTTGGTCAACCAAAACTCCCCCTGAGTTCATGCCTAGTGCAATGGCAAGCAGTCTCATGAGAAAGAGTTGGTGAGATCAGTTTTTTCGCACAAAAGAGATCATTTTGCTTTTGCTAAATGTAGTTTTAGACCAAGGAGTTAAAGATAATTCATGCTTCATAAAGAAACTAGCATAGCTCAATCTAAAGCTCAATAAAGATTCAAGACTCAACTCAACCTATTTGACATGGCATGAATCATAAAAGGATAACTAAAGGCAGACTAGTCTCAAGAGCTACCATGATAAGAATTAATTCAAGTTGTGCAATTTTTAATCAACTTAACATGGCAAAGACTAGACTACACATATAAAATCATGATAAATTTAGCAAATAAGTACAGATAATGGCAAGGTGTAAAGCAATTATTTTACGTCATAAAAGGATAATAATCAAGGCTCCATATAGTTATATTACAATGCAGAATGAAATGAAAGAAAATCCAGCTCCCCCTCAACATGAGATGCACTTTTAGTTCAAGTTGAGTTATGTCAAAATTAAAATCTAGAAGCTCCCAAATAAACTTCCCCTGAACCAAAGTAATAAAACGAGAAGTTGGCAAAGAAATCAGAAAGGCAGTCCTTAAAGCAAAGACAAGATATAGAGGATACTACGGCTCAGACTGACTCTCATCTACCATATGAGACTCTAGGACTATCAGCTGATCTTCTAACACACTAGGGAGTAAATACGTTCCCTGTCTACCCAAGGGTGGCCCAACCCTCGCTAGACCTATAAGAAGTAAGTGAATTCAACCTAGTGAGAAGAAAGACAGCTATTAAGCAGCATCCTAGCGTCACAAGATGAGAGGAAAAAGACTGAGCAACTAGACGAGAGAACCACTCGAATCTATGCTGGAAGGACTACCCAAATGCACCCTTATGCAAAGTAATGAAAAAGGACAGAAGTACGTAAATATGATAGAGCAAAACGCACAAAGCTCCTCCTCACAACAATCCATACGGACAGACCACCCCAAGCTCTCCCCGCAAGACAGAAAACCTAGAGCTATCCAAAGGCTTGGTAAAGATATCAGCCAACTGGTGGTCACACTTCACAAACTGGAGCACTATATTACCCTTTCTACACATGGTCTCTAAGAAAGTGATATCTGATATCAATGTACTTGGTCTGAGAGTGCTGCACAGGGCTCTTAGCAATGTTAATGGCAGAAGTGTTATCACAAAAGAGTGGAACACTGTCTACAACTAACCCAAAGTCCCGCAGGGTCGAAGCCATCCAAAGTATCTGGCTGCAGCAACATACTCGGCCTCTGCGGTGGACTGTGCAACACCAGACTGCTTCCTAGATGACCAAGAAACAAGAGAAGTGCCAATGAATTAACAGGTGCCAGAAGTGCTCTTCCTATCTATCCTAAAGCCAGCAAAGTCTGCGTCCGAGTAGGCTCTAAGGGAAAGACGGGAGGAGAAAGAGTACCAGATATCATAGTCAATGATAGCTCGAACGTATCGAAGAATGCGCTTCACCGTCTGGCGGTGAGATACGCGAGGAGAAGCCTGAAATCGAGCACATAGACACACAGAGAAGTGTATGTCCGATCTCGAGGCAGTGAGGTACAAGAGACAGCCGATAATGCTTCTGAACTCCTTTTGATCAACTGGCTCGCCATCCTCATCTGGGTCGAGTGAAGCTGATGATGCCATCGGAGTTGACACTGGCTTGCCATCATTCATGTCAAAGCGCTTCAGGAGGTCTCGAGTGTACTTGCCCTGAGGCAAGAAAGTACCCTCCCGAGTCTGCTTGATCTGGAATCCAAGAAAGAAGCTTAACTCGCCCATCATACTCATCTCAAACTCGGTGCTCATGACATCCGAGAACTGGGAAACGAGAGCATGAGAGGAGCACTAAAGATGATGTCATCCACATAAATCTGGGCGAGTAGAAGGTCATTTCCATGCCGACGAATGAACAAGGTCTTGTTTACCTTACCCATCTCAAACCTATGACCCAACAGATAGGACTTAAGCCTCTCATACCAAGCTCTAGGGGCTTGCATAAGTCCATACAGGGCTTTGAAAAGCTTGTAGACATGGTTTGGGTATTTGGGGTTCTCGAAACCTGGAGGCTACCTAACATAGACCTTTTCCTCAATATACCCATTGAGGAAGGTACTCTTGACATCCATCTGGTAAAGCTTGAAGCCCTTAGACGCCAAGAAAGCAAGCAAGATTCTACTGGCTTCTAGCCTAGCTACAGGGGCAAAGGTCTCCTCAAAATCTAAACCCTCAACCTAGGAGAAACCCTGAGTTACCAATCTAGCCTTGTTTCGAATGAATACCCCATCCTTACTTTGCTTATTTTTGAACACCCACTTGGTACCTATAACATTATGACCTCTAGGGGGCTCGACAAGCCACCAAACCTTGTTCCTCTCAAAGTTTTCTAATTTCTCATGCATGACATTGACCCAAGACTCATCAGATAGTGCATGACAAACATGCTTGGGTTCGAAAGTGGCAACAAATACAGAGTGTAAGCAGAAAAGAGATAAGCCAGATTTTGAGCGCGTGACCCGCTCATGAAGATCTCCTATCATCTACTCAGAAGGATGACGACACTGAATGTATCAGGGAGGTTCTGGATGAGAAGAAGAAGTGGCATCTACCTCATGAGCTGAGGTGGTAGGAGCAGAGCCACTAGCTCCAGAAGAGCCAGAAGGAATGGGCTGATCACCTCGAGGTGGATGGAAGAAGCAGGCACCTCAAGTGGTGGAGGAACTAGATCGGGTAGACAACCCTCATCTTCATCCTCCTCATCATCCACAAAGATGGGCTTGGACTACTCTACTGAACCTAAGATATCAGGCCTAGTCCCCAGACTAACCTCATCGAAGGTCACCTCGCAGGTCTCTACCATTTTGCTAGACTCGCAGTTCCAGACCCTATAAGCCCGCGAAGAAGTCGAGTAACCCAGAAAAATCCCATCACAAGATTGTGACTCGAACTTATCTAGGTTCCCAGACTTCAGAATAAAACACTTGCAACCAAACACGCGAAAATGCGAGACGCTGGGCTTTCGTCCGTATCTCAACTCATAAAAAGTGCGATGCAAGTTTGCCCTCAGAAAGACTCTGTTGGAAACATGGCACGCGGTGGCTATAACTTCAGCCCAAAACTTCCTAGGTGTAGAGTATTCATTGAGCATCGTCCTGGCCATCTCGACCAAGGTACAGTTCTTCCTCTCCACAACGCCATTTTGTTGAGGGACGTACGGAGAAGAGAATTGGTGCTCTACACCTGTCTCATCGTAAAACCTCTCAAAATAGGAATTCTTAAACTCCGTGCCATTGTCACTGCGGATCGCTCGTAAGGCACCTGGGAGCTCAACAGAAAGCCTACTAAAAAGACCACGAAAGTGGGTAAATGTCTCATCCTTTGAGGCTAAGAAAAACACCCAAAAGTACCTCGAGAAGTCATCAACCACAACAAGAACATACCACTTCCCTCCTGCTGACTGCACTCTAGCTGGTCCAACTGTATCTATGTAAAGCAGTTGTCCTGGTGCATCGGTCATAGTCACTGTGATCGGAGGATGAGAACCGGCAACCATCTTGCCGTGCCGGCAAGGAGCGCAAACTAGATCTTTGACCATCTTGAGTTTAGACAGACCACGAATAAGATCGTGGCCGCTAACTCGGGTCAAATGGTCAAATCCGATATGACCAAGTCTCCTATGCCAGAACGTGAGGTCACGGGACTCAGAAGCAACTAAACACCTGAGAGGATCACCAGAAGACCAAACAAAATCAGCACAAAAAATCCTCCCATATCTAGAAATCCCGCAAACTAGACTCCCCGAAGAATCAAGAATTTTGCAATTTTTTTCTTAAAGCTCACCTCAAAACCGTCATCGGTAAGCTCGGAAACAGAAAGCAAATTGTACTGCAGCTTACTCACTAAGGCAACATCTTTTAAAAGAAATGAATCATTAACGCATACAGTACCTTTAGCGATGACGCGTCTAGATGAGGCGTCTCCGAAGGTGATCGTCTCATCACCTAGAGCTCGGGCTAAGGAAGAGAACCAACGGGAGTCTCCGGTCATGTGTCGAGAACAGTCGGAGTCAACATGCCAAACCTCTCCCTTCCTTGCCCGGCGAACCTGAGTCAAGCAGAGAGTGAAGGCTCAGTACTGGGATAAATCAAAAGCAATTTCGGCACCCAATACTGAGTCACACGTCAAACAGAAGAAGTAACCACACACGACTGACCTCTAACTACCCTACGCTCTCTGTCGCTCAAAGAGCCAGAAGGTCTACTAGCAGACCTGAAGCTGTTATTGGGTCCAACTACTACGGGAGAGTGAGTGGAATACTAACAACACGCTGATCACGTCGTGGGTAGCCATCTCGATAGGGAAAACGAGATCTACCCTCAGAACGATGGAAGTGACAATCAGAGGCACGTTGAGGACGAAAACCAGAAAACTCAGAAAATCGAAGTCCTCGATGATGCTCAAACCTATCAAGCTGAACAGTCCTACACCTCGTGTTTGTCTTAGGTGCACTCAAGATCTGGGGCTGACCCTGAATACGCCTTAGAGTATCAACATGGTCTCTACATGCGATCTTGGCGCGCCTGAAACATCTCTCGACCGAGTGTCCATCCTTCTGACAGAATGTACAATAAAACTTCGCCTTCTAAGAGGTCGAAGCACCAGGTGTTACCACTTTACTGTCAGAAATTCCTTGAACAAAGCCCGCTGATTTGAATTGAACTTTTTTAGTTCTGGGCTTGACCTCGATCACACCTGCTGCTATGGGTCTGAGAACAACAGGTGGATGCTTCCTAACATCCTTAAAAAAATCATATCCTAAACCTTGATTGAATTTGCAAATCTTGGACTGGTCTAGAATAAGATTTAGCTTCTTCTTGCCTCCTACAAATCTCTCAAGAGTGTTCATAAGATACTGACACTCCCGAAAGAGAGAGGTGCAAGAAGAGCAGGAGAAGGAGAGACAGCAGAAGGTAAGGAAGTAGAAGAAGAACCAACAGCAGAGGAACGAATGGCATGTGCATGCACAGCCGCCTCAGAAAGGACAGTCCTACTGCTAGCCATTTGGTTCACGTCGCTAAGCGTCTCTACCTTACCCTTGGGCTTCTCCCCAACACCAGCACACACATTACAAGCAGATGGTTGCTTCTCTAGAAGGTCCTTAGTTAGCTTCACACATTTTTCATCCAAAGAAACGAGTTCAAATTTTAGTTTTTCACAATTATTGCATGGTGAGCTAACAGGGTCCTTAGACGCATATTGAGCCATTTTCTTGTTATGATCAATCATTTCTTGAAACTGTTTTGAGAAAGATTCAAACTCAGCAGTCAATTTGGGACAATTCAAGCAAGAGGCAATAGGCTCAAGCAAAGAGGCATGCAATTCAGCAATTTTATGATCTGCCTTCTTTAAGTTCATTTTCAGATTATTGCAGTATTCACATGTTTCAGGTAGATCAAGAAGCATAGTATAAAGACCTCTAAAAACATTGTCCTTATCCTCACATGAGGTGCAAGAAGTAGTCTGAACAGTAGAGGAAATAGAAGCTACCCTACTCATTTCTAGTTCAGCAAGCAGACTAACATTCTTCACCTTAAATATATCAAGCTCAGAAGTCAAACTATCATGAGAGGTCCTTAACTTCTCCATATCTCTAAGCAAGGAAGAACACACATCACATTCGTCACGAGAGGAAACAGATATAAGTGAAGTAAGCTCTCATGATAATATCTCTACTTCCATCTCAAGATCACCAACCCTAGCTCTAGATCTAGCATAAAACTTGCCTAGCTTAAGAAATGCATCATTGAAGCTGGTCGTAGGAGGGACCTACCTCATTGAAGTCACTGTAGAGCTCGCTGTCGCTGACGTCGGTCTCGTTGGCCATGAAGCATATGCCGATGAAGTCATCGCCGTCCTTGGGATCTTGATCATCCTTGTCGTCGTCGTCGCTCCACCCCTCCACGTCGCTGAAGTCGATGTCATCGAAGGCGGTGAGGACGCGGTGGAAGAGTTTCTTGGCTTTGCCAAAGTTGCGGAACTTATTCTTGCCTTGAGCGTGAGCTGGGGGCTTCTTGTTGCGGTTCTCGTCGATGTAGTCATTCTTGCTCACACCGCCGTAGTCATTCTTGCCCTTCTCAAGCTTGGGGCAATTTGCCCGAATGTGGTTGGGGCCACCACACTCAAAACAAATTATCGACCTACTCCTTTTTCTATCCCTTACTCTCTTGTAGGCATGCAAAAACTTTCTGGCTAAAAGGGCTAGCTGGTCCTCTGGTAGCTGCTCTAATTGATCATCGGTTACTTCACAGAGAGCAGCTACGGAAAAACCAGTAGCACTATCCGAGAAAACACCAGAAGCAGGACTGGGATCGGTAACCAAAGCCATCGACTGAGACTTCGACTTACGAGAGACAATGTCAATCTCATGAGTCTTGAGGCGTGAGTACAATGCATGAAGAGTCAATGTCAAAAGGTCAGTGGTGTCCTTGATGGTGGTCACCTTCATCTCATAAACATGCAAATCCAAGGCCGAGAGCATCTGACGAGCGTTGTCCGAGTCGGAGTATGTAAGACCGACGACTCGGAGGTTGCTTAGAATCTTGTGAAATCTCGCAAAACACTCATCCAAGGACTCACCAACGAGCATTTCAAACTTGTTGTAATCTCGCTTGAACTGGTCCTGTCGTACGGTCTTAATCTGGGTGGTGCCCTCATGGTATGCATCGAGAGTCACCCAGATGTCGTAGACCGACGAGTGATGAGAAATGCGAGCGAACTCGTTCTGGCTCAGACCCTGGATTATGATGTTCCTTGCCTTAGCATTTACCTCAACATCAGGCATGTTATTAACAGTGATGTTCTAATCGACAGGAACAACAAAATGAGTCTTTACTTTTTGCCAAATCGCATAGCAATAAGCCTGTATGTAAGACTCCATCCTACTCTTCCAAAAGGGATAGTCGACCCCATCGAAGATAGAAGGCTTGGTGAAATACCTGTCTATCGCCATAGCTCACAGACCGGTTAAGATCTATAGACGATAACAAACCGGCTCTGATACCAATTGAAGGATCGAAAATGGCAACAGAAGGGGGTGAATAGTGCTTTTAAAAATTTCGCTCAAAATATTCACACTATTTTCTTCTCCGATAGCAATGGAAGCTATGAAGTAAGAAAATGAAAGCTTACTAAAAAGATGGAATTGAAAATGCTCTAAGCTATGAATCGAAAGAAAACCAGAGATCGCTGCCTAAGAGAGAATCTGAAACAGCATCGCATGTAAAAATGTAATAAAACTGCAGAAAACTACACCTAAGAACAGACTAGAAATTGCAGAAAACAGCAACCGAGAGGACACATACTGCTGTCCAAAACTGACTGGAAATTGAAAAAGCTGAAAAGCGAAAGCTGAAAGGCGAAAGCTGAAAAGAGAAAGCTGAAAAGCAAAAGCTGAAAATGACTACCAATAAATGTGCATGCTGCTGTCCAAAATAGACTAGAAGGAACAGCAGAAAATGCACACAACAGCCTGGTTGAACTGCAGCAAGGGACGGCAATAAAACTTAAAAAATCTGTAGACTAGAAACTGCAAGGGAGTCTTAAATTACTGTTGTCTATCTCCAGCCAAAAGAGCTAAATGTTAATCCAAAACAGCAGTAAATAAGGAGCAGTCCCAACCGAAACTTCAAGTAAATACATACAAGAAAAAGATAGCAGATAGTCACTTAAACAGAAAACAGCTATTGAAATGATTGCTCTCGGGAATGTGCTAGCCAAGAGGCTTTGAGGTGATTCCCAATTCAGAGCAAAAGGAAAAAAAAAAGAAGATTGCAGCAGTGAGAACACAAGGAAAATATGCTAGAGAGAAAAGTGCTCTCAGGTATGAACTAGCCAAATGACCTTGAGGAAATACTCTGTTCAGAGCAACGAAGATTCAGCAAATACTCGAACAATCCAAACTCCACAAAGAGAAGAACACAAAGATCAAACAATTTGCTTATGGAAATTAACCGACCAAATGGTCTTGAGATAGATTTCCACCATAAGCAAAAACCAAACAACAAACACAATCAGACAAGAGAGAATAATACTAGCATCTCAAACAAGCATTTCACACAATTAAGCGAAAAAAGATGAACAATAAAGAAAGAACAGCTAAGAAAATAGAGGAAGAGAGATGAATGATTCATATAGAGGAATGATTACAAAATGGTTCCTATTCAGCCATCTCAACTCAATCTCATATCCTGGGCAACACAACACCCATAGAGATCAAGCACTAGAGAAAGCCTTAACTCCTCTCTCTCAAAACCCACACACACACATATGGAGAGAAAAATAGAAACCCTAGCTTTTACCACTACTCTCTCCCTCTCAAGAACATAAACCTACACATGGAGAGAAAACTTTAACACTCATAGAGCACAAAGCATTAGAGAAAACCCTAACACTCACACCCTTCCCTCTCTTTCTCTCATTCTCTCCCATTAGAGAGCACCTCTATTTATAGCTTCCACTAATGGGTTTACGAACACATTTACCCATTAGGTCACAACAACTCCTAACACTTTATCCATTAGCTCTCAACAACTCATAGCACTAATGGATTTACAAACCACTTTACCCATTAGGTCACAACAACTCATGGCACTAATGGATTATCCCCTAACCAAATCCACTTCCTTTTGTGCAACCTTGCGTATTCACCAAAACGCCACTTCTGCACCTTCCAGGAAACTTCCTCCTTTCTTGCCGCGCAAGTCTCACAACCACTTCGAGTCCTCACCATCTTCGACACGTCCCGACCGCTTTGACCTCAGCACCGCCTGTGCCTAGTCCGGTCACCCAGTGTCTCACCACGACTCCATCTCAAAGTCCTACAGCCATCACCGACAAGAAAACACATTACATAGCACCGCACTAAATATTAAAATTAAATATCCGCATCAGTAAAATGCACGAGACAAACTCATACTACTCAGAACACGTGTCAATTACTCATCACACAACTAGGGTTACCTCCACATGGTCTCTCAAAAAGAGAAATAATCATACTGAAATCGAATTTTGATAATGCTTTTGACACAGTGGAACATGATGACATTCTTCAAGTCTTGCAGCAAAAAGGCTTTGATCAGAGATGGATCAACTGGACTAAAAATATTCTGCAGCTTGGTGCATCTTCAATTCTTTTAAATGGAGTACCAATAAAATCATTTTGGTGCAAGCAAGGAGTTTAGCAAGGATACCCTCTGTCGCCTCTTCTTTTTGTTCTAGCTGCATACTTGCTACAATCCATTGTTAATGAAGCACATAGAAGAGGTTTGCTGCAGTTGCCAATCAACTTAACAAATGACACCAGTTTCCCAATAGTGTGGTATTCGGATGAGACATTACTATTTATGCAAGCTTCAACACTTCAGCTTCAATGGCTCAAAGTGTTAATAATATGCCCTAGAGGTGATCATAGAGATGATTGTATTACATCTATGTTTATGATCTTTTGAATAATATGTTATTTTGTCCCTTGAATAAATATCTTTCATATTAATCAACAAGTATATGACTTGTTCATAAAACTCTTTATTCATGTTTTGATGTTATTCTAAATTATTCTTGATCTAATAATATTATATAGGACAATTATGATTTATAGATCGGCACATATATTGATTGATAATCATGTTTCACATATCATGAATATAGGGATATCAAACCAATATTGTGGACATGTGTTAGAGAATATGGTGTTAGATTGACCTACCATCAGACACTGTGAGAATTGTTATATTCTTAAGTATCATCGGTTGTTCTCGTACATTATGTATGTAGAATCTTTAGACCTAAAATCGTTATAGTTTCCTACATGTATAATAATTTACTTAGAGATTGTCAAACACTACTCTGTAACTGGATAGTCATAAAAGTAGCTTTTAGATTTACTATAAAATATTAAAAGAAATGTGAGTAATCAAAATGGAATTTTCCCTCCTATATAACGGAAGAGATATCTTTGGGCCCCTCGATGATGTTGGGTTAAGAAAGTATATGGTCATACTGAATGTGGTTGAAAGAGTCAATTACAAAATGAGTAATTCGCTATAGGTTCGAGTGAAGTATCGAGCTATCATAGAATAGCATATTTCCCGCTTTGAGCTTAATCTGGTATAGTGAGGCAAAGAAATCGATACATAAACACTATATAGGTTCGTCCGATATGATATATATATATATATATATATATATATATATATATATATATATATATATTCTGCTAGGGACTACTAACAACTTATAAACCGGAAAGAAGTTTTCGGCCTAGGGCCGAATATACATGAACCTACAGGGTTACACACTTAACGGGATGAAATGATAAGGGTCCGATGATAGACTCCAAGTGGGATACGATCTCTACTTGTATTGGATTCGGTCGGAGACTCTCTAAGTAGGATAAGATCTCTACTCATATTAGATAAAGATCTAGTCAGAGGCTTTCTGAGTTGGATACGATACATAATTGTATCGGATAAGGATCTGATTGGAGGATATATATTAAGAGAGATGCAGGGTTGAATGGGGCATCCTGCAACACACCCATCAAAACCCTAGCCTATACTTCTCAAAACCCTTGCCGTGTGCGCTGGTCCTAGCACACCGGCGCACGACGTTCCATCCCTTGACGTCAGGACTTTGGTAGAGGCGCTGCTGCGATTGCGGCGTTGATTAGGATGATTGCAAGGAGGAGATAGTTGGCCAAAGGACAATCGACTATTTTCACTACACCGATGCACGCTATGTTGAACTAGTTGCTTCAACTCTACTTTCGCTGCATTGCGCGTTTAATGGTAAAGATCTATGATCTCTTACTCGTATGGCTTCCTGATTTACATAGTAAAAAAATTTAATCTGCGTTAGTGTAGCCTACCCGTATCCCAACAAAAGGACTTCTCCAAACCTATAAGAAGTCAACTGGGTTGAATGTCAATTATGGAAAATCATGCTTAATTCCAATCAATGTCCCAGCAGAAAACGTACCCCTGCTGGCTGGTGTTTTTGCACGCAAAGTTGGCTCTCTACCTTTCACATATTTGGGACTAACTTTAGGCACCAGAAAGCTCACTGTGCAAGATTTCACTCCTTTAACTGATCGAGTGGAGAGAAGATTAACAGCGAGCACTGCCTTTTTTGTCCTATGGTGGAAGGCTCACGGTGGTAAACTCGGTTTTCTCTCACCTGGAAACATGTGCTGTCTCAAACTGCCAGCAAAGGTCATCGAAACAATTGATCGTGCTAGAAGGCATTGTCTCTGGCGTGGTTCTGATGTTAATGCGAAAGGAAAGTCCTTGGCAGCATGGTCAAAAGTTTGCAAGCCAAAAGCACAAGGAGGACTTGGAGTTATACAACTTGTACAACAAAATGATGCTCTGATTCTATAGAATTTACACAAATTTGTAAAATTCTACAATAGGCAAGATCTTCCTTGGCTTAATCTCATCTCGGAACCTCATTACAATGACCAAGTGCCTCATGCTGCAGAAGAGATGGGCTCCTTTTGGTGGAAGGATATTCTGAGATTAAGCACTTATTACAGAGGAATTGCTTCACCGCAAGTTGGAGATGATGTTGCAACTATTTTTTGGGAAGATCCCTGGAATGCCACATTTTTTAGCATAAATATCCAAGGCTGTATTCTTTCGTAAAAAACAAAAAGTGTTCAGTGGCAGATTTTTTTTTTTTTTTGACAACACGACGATTGCAGAACAATTCCATATCCCACTCACTACCCAGGCTTTTGAAGAATACAACTCTCTAATGCTTGATCTTGAAGGCATTTCCTTGTCACTATCACAAAAGGACATCTGGACATATACATTTGAGGTAATGATAAATACTCCTCAAGCAAGTAGTACAATTTCCTATTCCAAGGAATACTAGTGCCAAACACTTTCAAATGGATATGGAAGAGCAGATCCGTGATGAAAGTTAAAGTTTTTGTTTGGCTCCTTCTTGTTGATCGCTTGAATACAAAAACAATGCTGAAACGCTGCCATGTTTATTCTGGAAATGACATTTACTGTGTACTCTCTCCTCAGGACACAGTGAAGAAACCATGGAACATCTATTTTATGCTTGTCCTTTCAGTGTTGATTGTTGGCTTCAAATCGGGATTAATTGGAATCTAACCATGGATATCCAAAACATGATTCAGGATGCCAGGCAAGCTTTTCCACATGCGTTCTTCGTGGAGGTTTTCATAATTGGGGCTTGGCAAATTTGGAAGCAGCGAAATGGCAGAGTTTTTCTGCATCAGTAGCCAACATTGTCATCCTGGAAGTCTCTCTTTAGACAAAACTTAGCGCTCCATGTGTGTAGAGTTGAAGAGTAGCTTAAACCCCAATTGCTTGCCTGGCTAGATGCTCTAACGTAATTTTGGCCTTCGGTGAGGGTTTGTAAATTCTTTCTATTTCTGCTTGTAAATAACTTTTTTATAAGTTAATTTAATTATACTATAGGGGTCTCCCCTACGGTGTTTTGATTAAAAAAAAACAAGGGGGTAACCTCACCAAAACAGCCCAGGGGTCACACACACCCACCCAAATACACCCAACCAACACCTTACCAAATCTCAATTCATCCAAATACAACCTCAAGTACACCCAACTAAACAACATCTCGCCTAGGTAAATTAATATATCTCAAAAATTTTAAATTTTTCTACTATCATTAGTAAATTAAAATATCTAAATTATTTTAGTAAATTTCATTAGTAGATTCATCATAAAAAAATAATTTCATTGTTCTCTTTCTATAAGGCATATGAGCTTTTCAATCGTGTTGCAAAGTAAGGTGTGTATGTAGATAAAATGCTTTTTCCTCTTTTGACTCTATTTATTTTGTTCTCTCTCTTAAGCATGTATGCATGAACACCCGTGCAAATCATCATCACTCATCCAATCATCATTTTAAAGCAATTATTGAAGGGGTACTCAACTCATTTTATTTCATGTATTTCTCAAAATTAGGACTTTTTAAACTCTGTGCCTGGTCAAAACATACCTTGTAATATACTCCCTCCATTCAAAAATATAAGGTATATTTCACTTTGCACATAAACAAAAGAAACATTAAAAATAACTAGACTACCCCTAATTATTATCCCTTAGTACTATATTCAATGTATGTATGTATGGAATTCAAAGTAAATATGGATGTTCATTAGGAGTATAGAGTGAATAACACACTTTGTTTTGCATTGGAATATAAAATATGCCCATATTTGTGATCAAAATCATTCAAAAAATATGCCATTATTTTTCAATGGGGTGAGTAGACTAAACGGAGTACTATATTTTCATATGTATTTTGCCAACATATATTGTATTTGTCAATAATGGTCAAATTTGCATGTTATGTCCAGAAACGACATAAATTTGTATTAAATATTTCCCTAACTTACCTTTTTGTGATGTTAATGAGCTAGCTTCTCCATCTCTATTCACATGCTCAGGGAAGTGGTTAAGTATTTTTGGTTGACTAGATTGCACATTACATCACCTAATTAAGTTGACTAGAGTGGACGTACCTGCTATTGGTACGGGAGCCTGAGAAACTTCATGAAGTAAACAAGCATTTTAAATTGGTAGTATAAAGTAAACTTTATAGAATAAAAATAATGTTTTTAAATCGATAGTCTAGTGCAAAGTGCAACACTATGTTACTTTTCCTGGTGTCATTTGCATAAATTGTTTAGCCCTAGTGTTTTGTAGGAACTGAGCTGGCTCATGCAGGGTCGACTCCTCTTCGACTCGAATTAAGATGCCTAGGTATTCTTGTTTAGTAGATAAAAAAAAAGCCCCAGTGTTTGTGCAACTTGAGTGAAGTTAGGTGATGTAACATGCAATTTACTCTATTTTGTACAATAAACAATAATTATGGTGTTACGTAGTAGTCGAGCTCTTAATTTGTGATGCTATGTCTCTGTTTTTCACCTTTTGTGATGTATTCACGGAGAAACATATCAAATAATAACTAGTCATAAAATATGATAATAATAATTACTAATCTTAGTTACTAGATTTCAATCTGAATTGGCTGTGACCAGCCACTGAAAGCCATGGACACTTTCCAAAAGACCCCTGAATTATTTTAGCCATGGACACTTCCACCTTCTAGTGACATGGGCAACCGGTAGTTCCACTAAAAATAGCCTCCCTCTCTGCTATTAAGCTAAGCTCGCCAATAGAAAAGATGGTATCCCCTTTGCTTAGGTGGTCTCAAAGCATGTATGCTTATGATTCACAAGACAGACGTATTCTAGAAAAAATAGATTGACAAGATTAGTTACCGCAGCTATTTTTAAATCGAATGTTTATTGGTAAGATGGTCCTTTTTAGTGAATTAAAGCAATGTGTTCCTCTGAGATGCAACTCTTTGACCAAGGTCGGTGCAACACAAGCAACGAATTGCAGCAGCATGCAGAGAAGTTTTCATGAACACTCCCATCGTTTTCTTTGTTCTGTAGTTGGATGTGTTCTGTTTTCCCTTTGCTCATGTGACAGCTTGACAGAGTCTTCGGTTGATCGAGATCACTGTTTATTAGCGTGGCAATTAGCAAGCACGCTGAGAACACGTCGGCCAAGTTAGATACATGGCCAACTTTGTACCTTCCCTTGCATATCTGAGCTTTTCACATCTTTTGTGAAGGCTATATCGTCCACCACAGCTTATGCAAGTTAGGGGGGAGAGAGATTACGATTATGGTAACTAGCGGAATTTTGTGGGATTTTTTAAACTTCCAAAGCAAAGGAGTTACCTTCAATATCATCAGATGTTTGTAAATATATAGATATATAGATGAACCAAACGCTTTTCTAAATATCAATCGTCCATCGTTAAACATCAAACCTCGCACGATCAAAATGAATGAAAATATTTCAGAAAAGCACACTTTGTTCCAGGCTCGCTCCAGTCTCCGCAGCTGCGCTGCACTGCACTGCACCACTGTCCACTGTAGGTTTTCACCAGAAAACCTGCAGAGATAACTGCTCCAGCCAGCCACCTGCAGGTGCACGCTGCAGAGACACAGTAGACCTGTTGAACCTCAATCGGCCAGGCCTTTAACCCTTCCGTAACAACCCAATTTTGCTTCAAAATAAATCATGTATAATTTTCATGAATTTCTAAAATTTTGGTGTATTTTAAAAAATTCCCAAAGCCATGTTGGAGTTTAAGATTTTTAAAATAAATTTCTTAGCCCAAAAATATGATTTCAAAATTTCTAAAAGCAATTGGTTGCTGAGGAATTTTTCATAAAAACATTGAGTGCAAATACCTTGTGGAATTTAAATTACAAATTCAAACCCAATTTAAAAATCAGAAATTAAGTTTAAACTTAATATTTTTCCCTCCTTGCTATCGGGCCAAAACCCACTCACAGGCTCAGCCTGTTTTTCCTTTCCCTTCCCCCTTGGCCCAGCCAAGCTGATCTGCTCCACACTCGCTCACTCGCCTCAGCCCAGCGCATTGAAGCCCTCTGCTCCTCTAGCCTTGTGCGCCGCGACCTTGTCCCGTCACCAGCTTGCAATCTCTCTATCTCTCTCTCTCGTGCACGCGTGCTCTCTCTTGCTCGGCGCCTGTGCCTTCTCTCCCTCCTCGCCCCTATTTAAGCCAACCCTTGCACATCAAAACCTTCACGCTCACTTGCTCAGTGTTTTCCCCGAGCTCACAAACCCCCATTGCCTTTGGAGAGGAATAATTTCCCATTTTCCCCATGTCCGGTCGCGAGCTCCGTCACTCAATTCCTCACTGTCTGGTGAGTCTCCGACGGTACCATCATGTGTTCTGAGTTCATCTCATTTCCCTCTACCTCGTGCTCACCTTCCCTTGCCTGTTTGCCCTCAAGAAGCCCGAAGCCGACAGCCTCGCTGCCATGAGCAGTGCCACCGCCAACCTCGCCGTCTGTTCCCTTCACTCAAGTGAGCTTTGGCTATGTCTATCATGCTCTTCTTATTCGCCTTGACCTCCCCGTTATAATGCGCCCTTTGAATTGCCTTGTCATGCCCCTAGAGCTGTTGAGACACGCTTGCCCTCTGCAACACCGACCAACCCATCACCACCGTCGATCTCCCTCTGTGCTCTATCTCCTGGTAAGCCCTTCCGCCCCTTTGCAATTCAGCTTCAAGCCAAACTCATAGGCTAACCATCGGACCATAGAACTGGCCACAATGCCCTAACCACCGTGGACAGCACAGCATGCCACGCTAAAAGCCATGAGCATTGCCCCGTTAGCTTCACCTTAGCTTGTAGATCATGGAACACCTCCAATTTGAAGAAGCTAGGTAGGAAATCCGAAGTTCACCTTTGTCGGCCATGTCGCCACCGCCTTGCTCATCGTCGACCTCAATCTGTGACCCTAGGTCCCTGAGTTGTGCCTAAAACGCTCTAGGCTACTCATTGGAGCTATTGCGCACCTAGCCTTGACTAGAGTGTAGCTCTGTGCCATTGCCATCATGCCAACGCCAAGCACCGCCACTCCCCACCGATTAGCCGCCATTGTAGTGTGCCTTGCCGAGCACCGTCACCACCAAAAGGTATCTCTTAGCTCACACATTCCATTTTGGCCCTAAGCCAAGCTCGCCAAGGAGCTCCATCATGAGCCTCTGTAACCCTACCTATCATATGATTAATTAGCTCAAGGATTAAGTTAATGTTAAGTATATACTTAGCTTAGTATAACATACGGGCCCTATATGGTTATGAACCCTAATTAAGTCCGATTTAAAGCCCATAACTCACTGACATGTGGACCCCGCACCCTTTAAGCCATCGCATAAACCAAGTCCATGGACCACTATCTCTAACATGTGGGTCTCGCTCTCTGTAACTAGCTACGTGGACCGAACCCACATGAACGTGACCCCAACTGTTAGCCTCTTCAAATTTTTCAAAGGAAAATAATTAGAAAACAAATTAAAAACCCTCCTGGCCCCACTTATCAACCAATGGATATTTTTCATAAGAAAATTAATTGAAAAATAAAAGAAAATCCCAACCGACCCCATCTATCAAATTTTTTTGAATTTCTGGAATTTATTTTGGTTCAAACTTTGAAAGGCCACAACTTTTCATTTCAAATCCAAATCCAGTTATTTTTGTTTCTAAATTCATATAAATTAAAAACCTTTGTATCAAAACCAAAATAATAATTTTTGGAGTTCATTTCAAGTTTTTTGAATATTGTGTGGAATATAGTTAATTTCGTGTGTATTAACTTTGACGCTTCAGATGCCTCTATCATTGACAAACAAAATCCCACCCTAGCCATATTTGATCAAGACAAATTATTATAATTGATCATGTTGAACCCAGCTTTAAGATGCAAATATTTTTCTTTCAAATATAAATACATGCTTAATATGGTTATTTACATAAAATGCTATGTTAAATATTGTTTGCTTAACTACATTTGCGCTTGTTACCTAATATTCCCCTTTCTTGAAATGTTGATATTCCCTTGCCATGTCACCCTACAATACTTACAATAATATTAAGTCCACCATTCCATAGATATTACTATCTATGGATGTGCTTAGAAATGCTCTAAGGATGATATGAATACAACACAAACATTGTCAACTGAACTTGAAAACATGATAATGGAAATGGAATGTGGGTTACCGCTGTAGACAAGAAGATGTTTTATAAAAATGGTGGAGACTCGGGTGAGTAGTTGGTTAAGAACGGTGTAGGGATTTTACATATTTGATTGGTTGTGGAGGGATTGCATATGTTATTTTGGATTGGCTGTGCAAGGATTGCACATATCATTTCATGATGGGCCGTGCAGGGATTGCATGTCTCCTCTTTGAATAGTTGTATAGGGATTCTGCAAGGCCTGGGGTATGTGGTTGATCTCGCCTAAGTCAACTAAAGACCGAACTCTTGTGCTTTTCTTTTCGACACACAAATCGTGTAGTTACAAGTCTAGTTCTGGTATGGACCTAGCAATCTAATTTGCTTAGTTTCAGTGTGGACTCCTGTGCTACTGTGGTTGTATTGGGAGTGGCCCGCAATGGCTACTACTCTTGTGGATTACAACAACGTGAAGGGAAAGCAACTCCCTAATAACGATGGTCCCTTAACGCTGAGGAGTTACACCTCTGGAGTGAGGAAAATCATCGAAACTAAGTATTATAAAGGTTTTGTTATGATTTTCTCAATAACATTCCTATAGAAGCGTGTAATTGCGGATATTTTGAGTTAGTCGAATATTGTGAGTAAAGTTGTTTAGAGTGTTAAAATTCTATTTGAATAGTCATGGTCCCCAGACATAGGCAAAGTGTAGAAAGGTCACACTTACGTAGTTTTCATAAAATGGTTACTAGTGATTATGGATATGGTATTCTTATATGAAAATGGAATTCATTTGGTGATCTTAAAAATCTGGTATCTTGGTATGAACATGGACGGTGGAAGTAGAGGAATTTCTCTCTCGTCATAAAATTGACTTAAGCTGGACATTTGGTTTTAGTTAAAAATGGTTAGGTCATAGGTTTGAAAACTAGATGTACTATGATATTTGATAAACTGACTTTATGCTAAAAGAGACATAAGACCTTCCCTTGGTTAAGCCTTACATTCTTATATAAGAACTTGTTGAGTACTTTTGTACTCACTGTTGCTTAATATGTGATTTTAGATGACAGAAGTAATGACCCGATATATGGATATGTCCATGCGTCTGGCTATGACATGGAAGAAGAAGGCCAGATTAGGTATAACCCTAGTTGATTTACTATTCCACTACTTTGTTTGTTGAAGTTAATCTTGTTCTGCTCAGATTGTCTGAATGTTTTGTGTTTTGTGTTGTTCAGTCAGTCGAGTTCAGTCTGTTTGGTCACTCGGTTCAGAACTACAGCCGAGTCAAATAAATGTAGAACTGCAGCATTAGGCTGGCGTGGAGTTGGTCTCTGGTCTATGTTCTTAATTGTGTGGGATATGGCCAACTCATGTGGGTTAGTGGCTAAGAATTCAGATCGGCTGGTGGCCATCTGAAGTGTGCATTGTGTTTCTTTTAGCTAACTGTAGCGCTTCCGAAAATACGTTGGGGGATACAGAGAAAAGTCTGAAAAGCACTAGCAAGTTGCAGTGCGCAAATACTCTGTTTATTCATCTGTTTTTCCCCTCTCGAACTCATTGCCCAAGTGAAAATTGCGTGCGTGTGTCCACAGAGAGTGTGATCCAAGGTCTCTGTACTGTCATTGTTATGTATAATCCCATTTGGTCTGTCAGCCTATTATGTAAGACTTGATTATAATATTTATTTATGCTTGCCTATATAATATTAAGTACTTTGTTATTGTTATGTATGTATGGATGTGGTATTTACCGATGTTGTATTATGTAAGCTAGCTACCAATTTAGTGACTAGCTCAGAATACACTGAAGATTCAGATTACCAAATCTGAGTCCCCACACCTTCTCCCTGTCAACCCACAGCTGGTAGCTAGAGGGAAAAAATATTTAAAAGATACAATTGTGGATTTGTGGGGAGCGCATGGTGAATTCCGGTGTCGGCTCCCTCCTAAATCCCCATCAACCAAACGCATTCGTGGGGGCCTAATCAAGAACAGCATATTTGCCATCCGGGCGGAAGTGGCCGGCCGGCGGAGCACGAGATGATGGAGCGCTCGATGGCCTCCCCTTCCCAAGGTCAAATCCTTCCAGCAGCAAGGCTATATTAATTCCAATTGTTGAATAAGTCTTGTGCACGTTAGTGCTTGCAGTTTCTTGTGCTTCATTAGTACTTGCAGTTTCTAGTGAGTTAGTGCTTGCAGTTTCTTGTGCTTCATTAGTACTTGCAGTTTCTAGTGAGTTAGTGCGTGCAGTTTCCAGTGCTTCATTAGTTGAGGTAGCTTTTATATATATGCATGAGAAGTAAACAGAAGGTTGTAACTTGATCGCAGCACAAACACATCTGCTCTCCATTGTCTCTATTCAGTGTCTGTTCCCTGTACAAAATCCTGCAACGCTCGTTTCTCTGAACATTTGGTATCAGAGCATCGTTTGAGCTCCTGGGATATGTCTGCGCCGGTCGGAGGAGGAGGTCGCCGAGCGCCGCGTGGAGACCATTCGCTGACACCTCCATGGCAGTGGGGCCGTACTCCATCACCGGTCATTGCGCGCCGTCCTCGCGGGCACCCCGGTGGGCGTGAGGTCGTCGTCCAGAGGACCATCCGGGAAGTTGGGGGCGTGTCGTTCCCGATGCTCACGCGCTCGAACTACACCGACTGGTCTCTGCTGACGAAGGTCATGCTTCAGGCGTGGGGACTGTGGGACGCCGTGGAATTTGGTGACGCCGATCGACAAGATGATCGGGCGGCGCTCGAGGTGATCCTGAAGGGAGTCCTATAGGAGATGATGTCCGGGCTCGCCCGCAAGCGGTCTGCCAAGGAGAGGCATGGGACTGCATCATGTCAATGCGCATCAGCTTGGATGCAATCCGCAAGATGAAGGTCCAGAAACTTTGCCGAGAGTACGAGAACCTCGAGTTCAAGGAAGGTGAGGATGTTGAGGACTTTGCCCTGCGGCTGAGCGCATTGGTGAGTGCACTAGAGGAGCTTAGTGAACACATCGGAGAGCAGGAAGCCATGGAGAAGTATCTGCGCGCGGCATCGTCCAGGTTCGGGCATGTAGTTTACTCTATTGAAACCATGCTTGACCTATCGACGTTGTCGATTGAGGAGGTAACCGGGCGGCTAAAGGGAGCCGATGACTGGGGCCTGACCTAGCCGCCGCCACCTCCTCCGACCACCTCCTCCTGTGGCAAATTGCTGCTCACTGAGGAAGAGTGGAAGGAGCGGAAGAAGGTGCGGCATCAAGGCGAGGGATCGTCAGGGGCTTCCAAAACCTCTGGGCGATCTCGACGTCACGGCAGATCCTCGCGGAAGAACGGTGATCACGACAAGTGCCAAAACTGCGATAGACCAGACCATTGGGCCAAGGACTGCCGACAGCCGAAGCGCACTGAGCAGGTGTACCTGAACCAGGCAGAAGATGATGAGCCAGTGCTGCTCATGGCTCAGGTGTGCTCCCCCTTGGTGAGCACGGACGTGGAGCCGGTAGCGACAGCGTCGAGGGGTGTGCTTCTGAATGAGGAGCACACGCACGCGTTCCTTGACCGCGAAGGAGAGGTGCACGACGACGTGTGGTATCTTGACTCCGGGACGAGTAACCATATGACAGGGCACGGCAACATCTTCTTCGAGCTCGACACGGGTGTCACTGGGTCAGTCAAGTTCGGCGATGGATCGACGGTAGACATCCGTGGGTGCGGCACAGTGCTGTTCTCATGCCGGAACGAGCAGCATCGTGCGCTCACCAGAGTCTACTACATCCCAAGGCTCCACAACAACATTGTGAGTCTTGGGCAACTGGATGAGAACAGATGCCAGGTCCTCATCGATGAAGGGATGCTGCACGTCCACGACAGGGAGTGTCGACTCCTCGCCAAGGTTCATCGTGCCAAGAATCGATTGTACACGGTCAAGCTGAACATGGTGCGCCTGGTGTGTCTATCCGCAAGGCACTAGGAGGATGCCTGGCAATGGCACGTGCGGTACAAGCACCTCAATTTCGAGGCCCTGCGCAAGCTAGCACGGCAGGAGATGGTGCGCGAGCTGCCGATGATCCAGCAGGTGGAGCAACTGTGCGACTGTTGCCTTGCCGCCAAGCAGCGTCGCGCGTCCTTCCCCAAGCAATCCAGCTACCACACCGAGGACCTCTTGGACCTGGTGCACGGTGACATCTGTGGCCCCATCACACCAGCAATGCATGGAGAAAAGCGCTACTTCCTGCTGCTCATCAACGATTGCAGCAGGTACATGTGGGTGGTTGTCCTCGCCGCCAAGTCTGACGCATCTGCTGCAATAAAGAAGTTCCAGGCACAAGCCGAGGTGGAGACGGACGCAAGTGCACATTCTGCGGACTGACCACGGTGGCGAGTTCACATCCGTGGAGTTCGCCGAGTACTGCGCTGGACGTGGAGTGCAGCGGCACTTCTTCGCACCTTATTCACCATAGGAAAACGACGTCGTCAAGCGCCGAAATCAAACTGTGGTGGGCATGGCACGGAGTCTCCTGAAGGCCAAGAAGATTCCAGCGAAGTTCTGGGGCGAGGCGGTAGTCACTGCCATCTTCCTCCTAAATCGCGCACCGATGCAGAGTCTAGAAGGATGAACGCCATTAGAGGCTTGGCACGGGCGCAAACCGAATGTGCATTTCCTACACACGTTTGGTTGTGTCACCCATGTCAGAAATGTCAAGCCGCACCTCCACAAGCTCGCCGATCGTAGCTCATCTATGGTGTTCATCGGGTACGAACCGGGAGCAAAAGCTTACTGTGTTTATGATCCGGTGGCTGGGCGCATTCATGTAACCAGAGACGTCATCTTCGATGAGGCAGCCTACTGGGATTGTTCTGCAGGCGTCGACAATACGCAGCCGGAGCCTGGTGAGTTCATTGTAGAATACACCAAGCACGTGGCGCGGGCAAGGGCGCATAATGAGTCGCGGGGGCACGGGAGTGCATTGCCTCTGGGACACGGGAGTGCTCTCCCGGTGCTTGGCACTCCTTCACTAGGACAGGGAGGTTCTGGTGCGGGCAACAGGGCCGAGTCGTCTTCTCCAGCCTCGCCTCCGACGGCTACCACACCTACGGAGACTGTGGAGTTTGTGTCACCACCGTCGGGCGTGGACGAGAACCTCGACGCTAATGTGAATTCTGACAAGCCACTACGCTACCGCACCATGGACAATATCCTGGGTCCAATCGCCAAGGAGGGCCACGTGATGTGAGCCTCACGCGTGTTGGCCAACTCCGACATGCCCAGCGACGACAACAGCGATGACAACGAGCTATACCTACTGGCCACTGAGGAGCCAACAACTTTTACGGAGGCCGAGCGTCATAAGGAGTGGCGTTAGGCAATGGGTGAGGAGCTGAAGTCCATCGAGAGCAATCAGACATGGAGTCTAGTTGATCTACTGCCTGGTCAACGACCCATTGGATTGAAATGGGTCTTCAAATTGAAGAAAGGGCCAGATGGCGAGGTGGTGAAGCACAAGGCGCGTCTCGTGGCAAAGGGGTATGTGCAGCGGCAGGGAGTGGACTTCGACGAGGTGTTCGCGCCCGTCGCTCGTCTCAACTCAGTGCGCCTGCTCCTCGCATTAGCTGCGCATGAAGGATGGCCTGTGCATCACATGGATGTAAAATCCGCCTTTCTAAACGGAGATCTCCTCGAGGACGTCTATGTCGTGCAGCGTCCTGGTTTAGTCATCATCGGCAGGAGCAGAAGGTGTACAAGTTCAAAAAGGCATTGTATGGGCTTCATCAGGCACCGCGGGCATGGTACGCAAAGCTGGACAGCACCTTGTGCTCCCTGGGCTTCTCGCGAGTGGAATCTGAGCATGCTATCTACGCTTGCGGTTGAGCGATGTCACGTCTGGTGGTGAGCGTGTACATTGACGATCTGGTGATCACCGGGTCTGAACCGGGATCAATTGATACATTCAAGCGGGAGATCAAGAAGATGTTCAACATGAGTGATCTCGGGCTACTCAGCTTCTACCTGGGCATTGAGGTGAAGCAATCAGCCGATGGTATCACTCTATGCCAAGGGTCGTATGCTGCAAGGATTCTGGACAAGAAACGGCATGGACAGCTACAGTCCGTGTCATGTGCCCATGGAGCATCGTCTCAAGCTCAATTGCAACAGCAGCGCACCACCGGTGGACGCCACCATAGGAGCACCGTGGGTGCACTACACTACCTGATCCATACTCGCCCAGACATCTCGTTTGCGATGGGATATGTTAGCAGGTTCATGGAGAAGCCTACCGCAGAGCATCAAGCTGCTGTGAAGAAGATTTTAAGGTACATTGCGGGGACGATCCGTTTTGGTTGTCTATACAAGAGAGGGATAGGCGAGCCCGTGCTACTTGGTTTCAGCAATAGCGACATGGCGGCTGACGTTGACACCCGTAAGAGTACCACCGGATTTCTGTTCTTCCTAGGACAGAGTCCCATTACTTGGCTGACACAGAAGTAGAAGGTGGTGGCCTTATCTACCTGCGAGGCCAAATACATTGCTGCAACAACGGCGGCGTGCCAGGGAGTCTGGTTGGCCCGACTGCTCAAAGAGCTTCAGAACAAAAGGGCAAGTTCCGTCGAGTTGAAGATTGACAACAAATCCGCAATCTCCCTTAGCAAAATACCTGACCACGAACATAGTAAGCATATCGACACCAGGTATCATTACATTCGAGAGTGCGTGGACACTGGCAAGGTTGAGGTTGAGTTCATCGGCACCTATGGCCAACTTGCAGACATCCTGACTAAAGCACTGCCGAAGGAAAAATTCAAGGAGCTGCGGGAAACAATCGGAATAATCGAAGTTCAGTAGAGTGCACAAGCTTTAGGGAGTGAATTGTTGAATAAGTCTTGTGCATGTTAGTGCTTGCAGTTTCTTGTGCTTCATTAGTGCTTGCAGTTTCCAGTGAACGTTAGTGCGTGCAGTTTCCAGTGAACGTTAGTGCGTGCAGTTTCCAGTGCTTCATTAGTTGAGGTAGCTTTTATATATATGCATGAGAAGTAAACAGAAGGCTGTAACTTGATCCCAGCACAAACACATCTGCTCTCCATTGTCTCTATTCAGTGTCTGTTCCCTGTACAAAATCCTGCAACCCTCGTTTCTCTGAACAAATTCCTTGGTTTGGGTTTATTTGTAGTATGAGCATATATATTGGGTGGGACTAGCTAGCAAGTAAAGTATTGCATTTTATGTATGTATGTTTGCGTTTAAATGTATTCTGCGTATTATTATCTGGAGTTCATCATTGCCTCTCCCCCAGTGACCACACTAGCTAGCATTCATGGACCCAGTTAACGAATGTGTTTCGACTGGGTTTTGTTGAATTGTTGCAATCATGGCTGCATATGCATGCATGCTCATGAGATGAGTTAATGCGCCTTTTGTTTTTTGATGGGATAAGAACAGCACGAGAAATAAGGATTAGTGCGCCATCTTTACGCACGCACACGAATTCTAGGGACCGTCCTTATTGCAGGATATGTGCGAGCACTTGCAGAACTTGAACCAAAATGGAGCGATGGCCAATCTCTAATACAACATACCTAGGAATAGGATCTTCGTAAGCGGTGATGAGTTGAGCATTTAGTCAGGAACTAAATAGGCAGAGTTAGGGGGTCCTCATTTAGGCTTATGTTTTTGGTTTTTGGGCTTATTTGGCACTATTTAAAGCTTTTTATCATTGTAGCTGCTGTAATTTGTAATTTTTTTGCGTAATTAAATTTTAAAAAATAAAAATGAAAAAAAAAGTTCCCTCGTCACGAACAATGCCAAGGAATACAAGAAAAAAAAGAGAAAAAACAAAAATCTAGAAAAAGTTGAAATTAAGCAGCACCAAGAGTGTAGAGTTCCTTTTATGTTCCTCCTATCTTTTGATTCTTTGTAACCTAAACTAAAACTCTCCTCTATTAATAGAACATGCAGCTCTCCTGCCAGTTTCCGTTTCAAAAGAAAAGAAACTAAGTAGTGAAAAACAATATTCTCTTTGCACCTAATGAAGCCTGCCACCCGATATAAATAATGTACTCGAAGTCATTTGATTTGGCACAGATCATGCGTGTAGTAGCTAGGATTCAGCATACAGGGATGACCGACTAGTTAGCACTAGTAAGTAGTATCTAGTTACTTCCTTTGTCGAGAAATATAAGGTATATAATTTGAATGGTCTTGTTGAAATATACAAGGATCGGTCTTGTTGAGAAATACAAGATTTGTATGTAGATTTAATAAGGTATTTTCTATTATACCCTTATTTATTCTCTCTCAACCATGTGCAATTATGAAGAGTATCGAAGACATTTTATCTTATATCTTTCTCAATTTCATCACCACCTTAATTCTTATGCAAAGTCAAAATATGTCTTACATTTCTCAACGGGGGAGTACCTCTCTATTCGGTCAAGACTAGGAGATAGAAATCAACTATTTTCTCGAAAACTTGACTTTAAAATTATATTTTACAAATTTGGGAACAATAGTAAGCGACACGTACCATACTGCCGATAGGCAACCGGTAAGAACCTGCCGGGAAACAGGATTTGATTCGAGCCTTGCCATCGAATTGTCTGAAATCCATAAACGACACCGCTAGTTTGTCACCGCTTCCCGACAAGAACGGACAAAATCAAATGGAGTTTGTCGCCACTTCCCGTCGAGAACGGACCAAAATACAAATGGGCCAAGGTTGATTTGAATGGAAGTATTGAATCTGAACCCTCCTTGCAACAGCTCATACTAGCTAGCCATCGCTCATCACTCCCTTAGGCTGTTAATGGCTGTCAAATGGGCCCCACATGCTCTTTATCTAAGGATGGCGATGGAGCCCTCCGTGATTCCTTCTCCTGCTTACTACAGTACTACTCCCTTGCATGCTCGCGGTGGTGATCTTGAGATCCATCACGATACATGTACAGGCCCTGGTCCCTGCCTGCATGCAGGAAATGGCCAGCCTCTGGGCCTAGGGCTCTCTGAATCTGATACAGTGCGAACCAGCTGTACTTATGGTGCTGCCAATGCAATGCATGGGCCCTGAAATTGATGGAGGAAAAGAAAGATGGCCTCAAAAATCAGCGTGTAGAAATTATTTTCTTCTGTCCAAGGGGCATTCGTACTTACTGCGGCCGACGGCTTCTAGTTAAAAATAAATTGGGATGTTCGTATTAGCTGTGGTTGATGATTTTGAGTTGTAATAAGTGGTTTTTAGTTGAAAAATAACAGTGACTAAAAGAGGTGACTTTTAGAAGGAGAGCACAAGCGATAGGAAAAGTGAGGGAGAGATACGTATACAAGATGGGAGTGAGAGGAGTAGAGTGCATGATGCACCCATGACCGACTGTCTTATCCTCGGAGCAAGACGAAAGCAACAGGAGTGGAGATGTTACTTCGAAAAGTTAGATATTCATATTAGCACGAAGTCAGAAATGGAAACCAATATGAACACCCTCGTAGGAAAGATTGGAAGAAGTGATTTTTAGAAAGAATAGACGAGCGGTAGAAAACGTGAGGGAGAAATTTGTGTATGTGATAGGAGTGAGAGAAGTGGAGTGCATGATTCATCCTCGATCCTTTGTCTTATTCTCGGAGTGAGACGGAAGTAAGAGAAATGAAGAAACTGTTTTGAAAAACTGGATGTTTATATGAACTTATGACGCATAAACCAATATAAACACCCCTAATATATGGCAATCATCAGGACCCAAGCTTCCATTGAGCAGCTACTAATCTGTACAGTCAATTAATCAGCATATGGGCGGCCCCGACGATGGCGGTTGAGCTACATCCTGTCGGAACATGGGTGTAAAACGATGCTTAATTGGTTAATTATGATAGTGTTGGTGGAACGTACTTCTTTGTATTAGGATGTACATACATGTGGATAGGTTCGAACGGAGTTCTTTCTTCGGCCCCCAGGAAATCGACTGCAATCCCGTTATGAATGATGTTTTACCTGTTGGACAACAAACTGATTTTATTTTTTCTATTTATTACAACTGAAAATTGACTTTAAAGCATTTATTTACCTATGATAGGGTTTTTTCTGTGAAGCTACAGAGGAGGAAGAATGAAAGAAAACGAAAAAGGAGAAGACGCTGATGTAAAGACGTCAGACTGAGTAATGATGGGCTTGGAATTGCGCATGCTATACTGAACTGAAACCGTTGCAAACTCAGTTTCAATTAAGTTGGGCGGGCGTTTGTGATGCCCTGTTCATCTAGAAAAATGATAGGCTTTTATAGGTTCTGTTTGGAAGGGCTGAGATTAAGCTCTAAGGGGTTGTTCTTTTGAGCTATGGCTTAATTTTTTGAATTCTGACTACTCGCGAGAGAGAGTATGGAAGAGAAATACTCATATGTAATTTTGACCGATTTAATTAAAGTTAGTATAGTGTGTGCTACAATTAACTTATAGACTCTGCTTAGAAGAAACACCTTATTTAAAAGCCTAAAGCTATGAGAAGGTCAGGCCTTCCTGAATGAAATGCAACTACAGGGGCTTTTGCCGGAAGCTCAAAGCCTATTTCGTGTAAGAATGCAAAGTACATCTCTATCAGCATCTTTGGTAAACCAACATCTCGCACGAACTGAACCCTCTAATAGGGCCTAAGTCGAGCCTGCTTTCAAGGAATGAATAAAGGAATACGCGTAGGCTACGGAAGCAGAAAACAAAACTTTTCTACCGCGCACCCAAGAACATCATGCTAAGGAAGGATCATGGATCGTTACCACTTAGACGCGCAGCGGAAGAAGAATTGGAAACCGATCCAATCACGCGCGTCGAGGTAGTAGTGGAAGTAGCCGATCGTCCGAGCAGATCGTCTCCTCCACGCACGCCGATCAAGATCGCAACGAGCAGCGCCTCCACCGTATCCACACGTCCGGGTGAACGCCGATCGCGAGTGTACTAGCACTCGTGAGCGACTAGGGTTTGGTTCGGAGGTGGCGGCTAGGGTTTTGCTAGATGTTAACAGCACTCATCCCCTCCGCCTCGCCTCCATATATATAGACCTCCTCACGTGGGCCTCGTGGACCGAGGCCCAATAGGAGTCTATTCGGATCTCTATCCGAATTGAGCCCATATCCGAATCATATTCGAATTAGTGTTCCAACCCGTTAAGCGTGCGACCACAGAGGTTCACGTATACTTGGTCGTGACCCGAAACGCCTTTCCGGTTACCATGTTAATAGTGGTCTCTAGTAAGACATATTAACCCCAAAGTATATGTAAAGATCATATCAATTTGAACTCGTAATGTCCTCTCATGTACGAATCCCTTTGCCTCACGATATAGATTGAGCTCAAGGCGAGACTGTGTCATCCTCTTAATAGCTCAATCACTCTCTCGATTCCGTGATGGATTATAAACTCGTGATTGACTCCTCAATCACCTTGGCATGGCCATGCACTTTCATAATCCATTACATCGAGGGCCCGAGATATCTCTCCCATAAGGAGGGGCAAATTCTATCTTGATCATTCACATCCCACTACATGTTTCATGGCAAACCCGAAGACTACTTTTATGACTACCCGATTCACGGAGTAGTGATTAGTAGTCCCAAAATAAGCTACTACTCATGTTGGGAACCATGATGACCTCAAGTCTAAGGACTCTACATAAACACTACTTGAGACCAACTGATGACACATGGAATCTCTGCAGTGTCTCATGGCAGGTCTATCCAACATATGTTCACTAACACATGTCCATATTATTGATTTGGTATCACCATACCATGATCCATGAGACATGATCATCAATCAATACATATGCTGATCTTTGTCTTTGAATCATATTTGTTCCTCATATGATATACGACCAGGGATCATTTAGAAATAGCAACATCTTAGTATTTAAGAGTCTCATGAATAAGTCACATACTCATTGATCAATAATGATGATGTCTATTCCAAGGAACAAAGTAATGTATCATAAACATAGTATGTGATATATACAACATCTCCATGTTGCCTCTAGGGCATATCACTAACAATGAAAAGGGGGGTAAAGGAGAAAAAAGGAACTCCAGCAATCAGATCAATATTTTGGATGGCACGGCAAGGCTGCTTTCATCGAGTAGGATCAGTGTTACAGTGATGATATACCACATGAGACATTTGAGAGCTGCATGATTAACCTACCTCACGCAGTGATCATAATCTCTGTGCAGCTTCAGGCTTTCTGGCACAAGTGAAGAGTGAAAGGCTTCAGTATAGCTGTTCTCAAGTTTACACGTCCTGGGTGGTCCAGACCTAGCTAGCAACCCGTCCCCATCCATCCATCTTCTTACATCTCCAATAGTAAAGGCTTGTTTCGGCACAGTATAAAAAATTTAATTCCTCTTTTGATATTGGTTTTTTAGGAAAGAAATTGCTCTGTTGTCGAATAAGAATGCAATATAGCTTCTAGATTGTTGGCAAGCATCCCCCCCCCCCCCCCCAAAAAAAAACTATGAACTAGAAAATAAAGGAAAACATAGAGATTTCACAAGCAGTTGCTCGTTATATGAATTGGCATTTAATCCTCTCTTCTCATTCCACGCATTTCCATTAAAAATAGAAAAAAATGAAGAAAAAGTTGAAATAACCCTAACTCTTAATTAATGTTAACAGTATAATTAAATTTAATTATAAGTATCTAAAGAGCAAATAAATTAATTACAACACATTGAATTGTAAAAAAACCTTAAACATGGCTCATGCAAGCCAAATAAAATTATTACAACACTTGCATTATTACAAGAATTTATTGTGCATCTAGAAATAAATAAATTACAAGTAGTGCATTAAAATAGAAGATAATAAAATTACATCTGCATCATTTTAGAGCCTTGCAATTCCTCTGCATTGCTCGGCGAATAGTAGCCTCCCAAAGCCAACCCAAACCCGGCCTTTTCTTTTGCGATTTAAAAGCGAAGCATAAAAGCAATCCAAGGGAGGATAAAAGAAATTAAAAAAATATTTTGCTGTCAGAACCCGTTCAACTTTAGAATGTCGAACCTGTTAGTGCTCATCGAGATACCTAGATCGTTTGGACCCAGCCAACACCTCTCACTTAAGTGGGTTTCATTATTCAACAGAAAACTTAGCTTAACACCCACTGTAATTTTACCGACTTACCTTTCGTAGTAGAAAAACCGAAAAATAGTGTCAAAATCACCCCATGGATCAAAGGTCCCTGGATTTTATCCCGTTGCATAGTTGGCCAACAGTGCAATTGCAATGGGGATAAGGCAAGGGTAGCTAGGTCTTTGCGCAACCAAAGGAGAGAGAAGCCAGCCACCCTCCAGCCCTTCATAAGCGAAGACAACACAAGTCTTTCCTTTTCTCACTTCACTTCATTTCACTTCCCAACCGAGAGCCAACCAAGCCAAGCCAAGGCAAAGCCCACTCCACCATTGCATTGACTGGCCAACAATAGAGACAAGCCAATCACCACTCCCACACCACCCAAATCCATGACCACCACTCCAAGATAGGGAAGAAGAGAGAGAGAGAGAGAGCTTGGAGGAGACGAACACAAGATGTAGGTGAAGACGAAGGAGAAGAAGACAACGACCACAAGAAGTTGAGCCTTCGATGCCCATCGAGACCACCTTGTACCAACCACGAAATAAGGGGACAGCAAGATGACCCTACAAGCAGGGACAAAAGAAGGCCGACCACATCACTCAGCACATGAAACAAAGTCATGGCTGCCACGAACCTCATCACCATCCATCTCTGTTTATAGCCCGACAAACAAGTAGGTCCCTATTTCCTAACCCTTATACCCTTTGTCCATAACATGGCACAGTAGCACAGCATACACAAACACCACCGCACAGCTATCCCGCCAAGCAAGGTAGCATAAGAAGAAGGAGGACCACCCTACCTCAGCCGGTACGGCCACAACGCGACGACGGTGAGTCAGCTAAAGCATCTATTGTGCGTCCTTGGAAGGTGACATGATTCTCGGCACATGCCACCCACCAAGTATTGATGTGGTAGCACAACCACCGACTTCCCCAGCCATACATATTTAAGAATTACAGCAAGCTAAAAATAGTGACTAAAATCAAAATACATAAAGTAGGGAAAGAGTATACCATCTCGGGTAGGGGGACAAAGAAAGTGAAAACAGTGGAGCTGGTGCCAAGTAGGGTTGTAAATGGGTCGAGCTCAAGCGAGCTCACCCTGTTAGGCTCGAGCTCGACTGGTGCCAAGTAGGGCTGTAAACGGGCTGAGCTCAAGCGAGCTCACCCTGTTAGGCTCGAGCTCGATAGAAGTTCGAGTCGAGCTTGAGCGAGCCCGAGATGCCGATCAAGCTTTGAGCTGAGCTCGAGCTCGGCTCGACAAAGCTCGTCGAGGCTCGTTAAGCTGGCAGTGCAGTCAGAAGACTCGGAACTCCCCCGAACAACAGCTTGTAGCTAAACAATTCATTCGGACAGCAGAACAGCCAGTAGTAGCCCAATAAGAAAATGGAAGTAACTAATCTTACTTTTGATTTATAGTAACTAATGTCAATATATAGTATCTGCAGTAACTAATGCAAGATTTATAGTTTTGAACCACAAATTACAAACAAGATTTAGCTACAGACTGAATGGAGACTGCGGTCGCAAACAAGATTTAGCTACAAATCACAAATCACAACAAAAGAAGAGAGGTCAAGGGCATAGTTCATACTCAATCTGCGGACTGTGGTAGGCCTTGATGTCACGGTGGCGTTGGCCGATGGGGACTTGCGGAGCCAAGGAGGATCTTCCAACTTCCAAGTGGAGGAGGAACATGGCGTCGACGTCCGAGGACCGAGGCTCCAAGATCTGTGGCGACCGACGGTAGAGAGCATTACAGAGGGTTAGGGATCTTAGATCTGGCCATCTGGGGAGTCATGGTGGAAGGTGGAGTGTCTCTGTGCTTACCACCGGCGGGGAGAAGAGGGGCGCCGGGGGAGAGACGACGGGGGTGCGAGGAGGCGGGCGGGGGGGCGAGGAGGCGACGGGGATGAGAGGAGGGGACGAGGGGAGGCGGGGAGGGGAAGGGCACCGGGGGGCGATGGCGGGGGCAATGAGGGGGACGGGGGGCGAGGACTGGCGACGAGGGGGAGAGAAGGGGCGGCGGGGGGTGGAAAGGAGGGGGACGAGGGGGAGCCGGGGAGGCGGGGAGCTCGAGGCTCGAGCGCACTGCGCGAGGGGCGGCAGGGGGTGGAGAGGAGGGGGATGGGGGAAGGTGGGGAGCTCGAGGCTCGAGCGCCCTACGACTACAAGTAAAGTAGTGGGAGTAGGGCCTGGGGCTGGGGTTACGTGGGTGTAAAAAAATCTCTAGCTCGTAAGCTATTAGAGCTCGGCTCGTTGAAGCTCGCAAGCTTGAGATCAAGCTCGAGTTCAGCTCGTTTGAAGCTTGAGCTAAGCTCGAATCGAGTCTAGAGCGAGCCAAACTTAAGCAGCTCACGAGCTTTGAGCTTTTTTACAGCCCTAGTGCCAAGGTAGGGTGGGAGGAGGCGCGATAGAGCTAAAGCCGTAGTAAGTCGTCAGAGAACCAAGGAGTCGTATGGGGTGGGAGTCGGATTCATGGCACTTAGCCATGGCCGAGCTAAGCCATGGAAGCCAAATCAATGACACCAAAGCTACAAACCATAGGAAAACAAAGGGGGAAGCCATAGGAGGTCAAGGCGGAGCCACCAGCAGCAAGCCAACGGGCGGCACGGCCAATGCACAGGAACCCTAGTCGAAGCCCAGCATAGTCAAGCAAGTGAAGTAGAGAGGGGGTAGAGGAGCGGCGTGTGGAGATCTAATGGTGGCCTTGAGGATGATGGCACGGTCAGGCCAGCATGCCCGAGCCCCCACGGTGGCGGTGGCCGAACCGCCCAAGGAGAGAGAGAGAGGAACCATGAGAGGATAAGGAGAGAGATGGGGGCATATGTGTGGCTGAGTGTTGTGGGTGTGGGTGTGGCCTAGTGGTGTGGCTGTGCTTGCGTGTGTGGTGTTTGGCTGTGTGTGTGTGTTAGGTGTGTGTAGATGAGTTGGTGTTTGGTATTTGGGGATGTAGGATCCGATGTGGGGTCCAATGTTGTGTGTTTTGGGGGTGTTTGGTGTTTTGCATCGGGATCTGATGTAGAGAGTAGTGTGTGATCTTTTTGCAGTGTTGGGTATTTCGCGTGCATGGTATTGCGTATGAGTGCGATTTAGAGAATGCCCACATATGTAGATGACTGCTCTTGCAGAGCTAATCGTGTGGGAGAGATAACAGCGGGGTAAGCTAGGGTTTAAATTAGTGATCTAAAATTTAACCGTTGACCAACAAATTTCTAATTAATTAAAACCAATAAAAATTCGTTGAGAACCTAGCTATATAAAATGAAGAATCATCCAAATTATTAAGTATTTTAAATGGTAAGTTTGCCTTATAATGCAAAAGGCGAAACGATACAGACAGAGGTCGCGAATCTGGTCTCAATTGATGTCGCGATTTTCTACAACTACGAAGGCAAGCTTATTTCTTGATCATACACCTAGTTATATTAAATTATAAAATTATATTCTTGTATCATATAATATTTATGTGCATCAAAAATATATTTCTAAATCAAATTGGATAAAATGACAAAAGAAAGAGTAAGAAAAAAGAGCAGCTCGACTGAGCGATGGGTAAGTAGTATAATTTAGTGGAGGAATCCAGAGCTAGTAGAGAGTCTGAAAGTGGGTGTTGGATCATAAGGGCCTTCTCACCCCAAAAGCTAGTCAATGAGATGAGGGACTCCCCCACTTTTAAACTAGGTCACTTGTCCTTCCACAATCAATGTGGGACTATTCCAACAATCTCCCCCTTCACACATTGGTATCCCTCAGCCGTTCACTGCCCCTTCACCGTACACCGACGGTCCCTCAGGTTCACAGTCCATCAGACATTCACACCCTAGTGTCCATTGGGCCAGAGATGTTAGAACCGAGCTCTGATACTACTTGTTGGATCGTAAGGGCCTTCTCACCCCAAAAGCTAGCCAATAAGATGAGGGACTCCCTCACTTTTAAACTAGGTCCCTTACCCTTCCACAACCAATGTGAGACTATTCCAACAGTGGGGAATCCAAGGCACATATATTAGCGTAGGTGGAGTATTGAGTGAAGGGGTAACCGGCTTAACCAACATTTATTTGAGATCGGTGGGTACCAGGTGAGGGTGAGAAACCATCCTGGGTCATTGACGGAAAATACTTGGGTGGAGATTTAATAATGTAACATGAAAAAACATTCTATACTTTGAGCTTAGCACCGCACCAAAGGAAATGTGCGATACCTAGCTTCAAGAATGATCAGAAATATGGGTACAGTGATATAAGCCTACGCAGTGTAAAATAAAATCATAAATTCAAGTTTGTCTCCAGGATTGGAGGCTACAAAGATCACTAGAGGTCTTTCTTCTTATCAAGTGACTAGTAGCCTTTTCAATAACTAAAATTTGCAACTTAATTTGATAAACTAGTTTTCAGAAAGAGATGAACTAGAACTTGTGATAAAGACAAAGAGAAGAGTCATACACTTTGATATTAATGCTTGTTGAGTACACCATTACTCATTCTTACTATTACTATTCTTTGTTAGACCCTAATCCGACCGGGGAATACCCTGAGTAGGGCATGAGATATGCAGGTGTTGATGAAACCACATGGGACATGGGCGATGACGCCGAGGACTAGAGTGAGGTGGACATCCTATACAACAACTGGAATAAGTAGATAGCCGGTGGAGCCGATTCTTCGAGAGGTAGGATACACATATCAGTATCTCCTTTGTATCTAAATAATTGTAATTAAGATCATAGCTATGTTTGGCTAACAACTGTATTAAGGCATAGTATCTAATTATAGTTCTACTGTATAATTTTAATAATATTTATTATTCGTTAGAGCGATATTTTACCGAGCAAACGAACCATAACCCCTTATTACTGGGGGCAATGGCACTAGGCGTCTCAAAGGTATTCATGTTCACCTGGCCCATGACAAAAAACTTTGTGATGTGATGGTGCCACCAGGGGCGTAGCCAGCGGGGGGGCTTAGTGAGGCTTGAGCATTACCTCCCCGCTGGCAACCAACAAACAAAGCTGACGTGATTTTGTACATTTACTTGTTACCCTCACATTGTTTGCTACTTGACATTTTGCTTGAGCAAAATAAATCAAAAGCCTTCTGTCATTGGTAACAACAAACAACTCACTTTTAGTAATGCTTGCCATTTTGCTTGCTGTTTGCTTACTTATTGCCATTCTCTCCGCTCTAAGCTTTTCCGTTGCTCGAGAGCAAAAGTTACTGCTGCTTTCCACGACACGATTCCTTCCCAGTTTGCTAGAACCAAATCAAAATCATGATAAACTTGTTCCAAAAACTATGCTGTCCAGCCATATCAATAGACATCACCCACAAAAATAGCACTACTGGACATTGTCTCCTTTATCTTATTCTATATTGTCTCCTCCGATAAATCTTCTAATGACCCGTTCTCTGCTATCTAAACTCTGAATCAAGTGGTTCAAAATTTTAAATTCATCTAAATTTATAATATACTTCCGAGTACCTATTTTATATATTTTTTGATTTCATTTGATTTTATTTTGTTTGGACCGCTTTTTACGTGTAGGCTACGATATTTTCGAGTATGACTTTATTGATATTTCTTATCTTCAGTATGCTTTGAGCATATCCTCTATTTTTTTTTTCTAACTTTGCCACCGGGTGCCACGGCATCAGCATCATAGTCTTGTGGCAAGCGGAAGGAAAAGATTGCACGTAGGCAGCACTGCACCAGCAGCAGCATACAGAAAGAAAGGTTGCTTGCACCAAGGCAGACACGCAAGCTTGCACAAAGTTGTATTGCACCCCACTAACCAAAGTAACGTTAAGGTGGCGTCCGCTCTTTCCGCTGGTGGCGACAGGGCCACGAAGACGTGGGTGATCTCACCCTCCCACCGTCCTCTTTCCTCTCCCTTTCTTTCCGCGGTCAAGTCCGGAAAGAGTCGCAATTTAGGGGAAATCTTGACCACGACCAACTGTCTCACTCAGATCAGACACAAGGCCTAACATTTCGTCCAAAGGTGAAGGAAAATATCTCCAGTCGGATAAAGCTTGGTCCGGAGGGTTGAATCAGAAAACATGATTGTAGTTCCAGTCAACGCAGATGTTAATTACCTTCCAGTGTTGCACGGAGGCAAACAAATTTAGGACGGAGTCGTCTAAAACAATCTTTACAAACTAGTGCAATCATTATTCGGATTAGAACGAATCGTCTACATGGAAAGTGGACCAATGAATCGCGAAAGAGCCTGCTCATACTAAACCACCAACACTGTGCTAATACCCCCATCACCACCAGAACAAGAAGGGATGACATGGCCACGGCGTCCAAACCAAATCATGCACTGGCGATGCCAATGCTAAGCGCCAGGCACCACTGCCGTGCGCTCCAAAGGCTGCATCGCCTAGCCTAGGCTGCCCAGCTGCTCCCGTCCAAAGATGCTGGACCAGCCAGCCCCTCGCAGCGCACGCGCGATGCTGAGCGTGGTGCAAAGCAAGTGGCGGACAGGGCGGTTGCTGCAAGAAAATTCCTAATAGGAGCACCGTGTCTCTTGAAGGGTGCTTTTTAGTAGAGGTGTAAATGGAGCGGATTTTTTTTTTGACAATTCGTCCGTTCGTTTTAATTCGATAGAATTCGGAGTAAATTTTCGGATATCCGGATGTTTTGCCGGATACGAAAACAGATTCGGAACAAACATTATCCGACGGATACGAAATTATCCGGATATTTTTTCGGATAGTTACCGGATATTTTTTCAGATAGTTACCGAATTCAAACTCGAATTCAACTCAGAACTTAATTCGGATTCAGTTCGGGACAGCCCAATAGATATTTACTAAAAAGACCATAACTTTCACAAACGGAGTCCGATTCAGGTGTTCTTGTACTCGTTGAAAAGTTTATTTCAAGACCTACGCAATGGATAAGGCCCTATCTTCAAATACATCATGAATTATCTACTATGACCGAAATAATGTGACGGCTGTAAAATCTAGTTTCCTTGTTGTGTGAGTTTGAGTCTAAAATAATATAGAGTTGAGTTGTATTCGGTTTGGAGACCATATGGCCAACGAAATCAATGCGAACATGTTTTGACGGATTAAAGAGTGTTCGTCTCTTGCACTGGCATTGTAGTATCATTACGATTCATTAAGACTCCCGTGAGTATCCATCCTACGTTGAGAAGATCGGGCGACCCCGTATCAAGTGATGTACTTGACTACTTGGCTATGGATAATTCTTACTTTCGAACTGTGTGGCATGTAACTAGTTAGCTACAACTTGTTTAACTAGTCTCTATCATTTACTTGCTACTTTGCTAACTAGAATTTACTAGTTGCTTAACTTGTCCCTGTCATCGTGTGAAATTTAATTGTTAAGCTACTAATGTAGTTCCATTATGGATATGTAGTATGGTTATTGATCTTTACATATGTGATATATATGGTTTTTGTTTTCACGTATTATCTAACTAAATATTCATGACCGAGACTAACCGTATTCGAAGCAGCATGTATTCGCTCTGTATTCGTGACCGAGAATATCCATATTCGTATTTGTATCCGGTATTATCCATGTCCGATTCCGACTCCAATAAAAAATATGAAAAAGGATACGGAATGAGCAATATCCGTTCGTATCCACTCCGTTTGCACCCCTACTCTTTAGTAATATATACGATGTGTTAGCCGATTTTTCAACAAATAAATAAAGTTGGCGGTAGGTAAATTTAAATGAAGGTCGGTATTAGACGAAACATGGATGTAAAGCTATAAAGATCAAGAATGAAATATCAAAACAGGAGATAGATTGATCAACACGTCGATGCGAAACAATATTGATCATAGTTGAATCATGAAGGTAAGATTCTATTAGCTACGACTTACTCCTGAGGTACAGGAAAAGTAAATGAAAAAATTAGTAAAAGTTGACGTGTGCGTGTTTTTTCATCAACCAGTAAAAGGTATCTATAATCCAAAATAACCTATTCAATCTTGAATTGTGCTTCAAGTCTCCTTCTTTATGTTGGCTTAACTTTTCCTTGGAGAGAATTCTTATCCATCTTCAAATCTTATTGTCTGTAATCTCCTATTGACGGTGTCCTTCTTTGCATCTACTTTTTCTTAGTCGGTATTTCCTAGAGGTTTTTTAGTGTGATCGATGCTTCATCCTAATTTGTGGTAACTCTTGATCTTTTCTTATAATAACGTTAAATGCCAAAAATACTTTTACCCACTATTTTATGTACCAAAATCTGATGGCAACAAGGCACATGCAGTGAATGGCGACCGTGCCAAAGCGGATTTATATAATGGTAATGGCAGCGGTTGCTCAAGCTCACTGGGTTGGAGCCAAAAGCTGTGAGATTAAGGCATGAATAGGGCGGTGATCTAGATGCTTGGTTAATTGGTGTGCCTTGTCCCCCATGGGATAACGCCGATTGGACCTGGTCGTGCTTTGATACACTAATTATAAGCTGGTTCTACTTCTGTGTAAAGCGCTTGTCGCTTAAGTGGGTGCTTATGTGAGACCTAGTAGTAGTAAATTTCCGTAGGAGCTAAAACAACAAATGCTCGACTACTTCTGAGGATGGTCTTCTAAGGATACTGAATGATTGACTACTTTTACTATATTGATACACATTATATTGAACTAAATTGCTTTAACTTTTTTTCTACTGCATCGTGCGTCTAATAGTAATAATTCATAATCTTTTACTCGTATAGCTTTCTAGTTTATACGATAGAAATTTTAATTTACGCTAGCGTAGCCTATCCGTATTCCTATCTATCAAGATCCAACTACAGTTTGAGTGCTACATGTAGCACTATGGGGCCGTTCAATCCGGCTTCGGTTGGCGGCTTCCAACTGTTGGCGTTTGACTAAAATAAAACTGTAGTTTCTGTTAATTTTTTCTAAATCATTCAATTAAAAAAATAAAAAATATTATTATATCTACACAAACAATAAAAAATTAAAATATCAAAATTAAGAAACCAACATGTTTATTCTGAAAACCAAAAAATCAAGTCAAAATCAACGGGCCCATGTCAAGTAGAAATAATTATTAGCGTTCGTACAATTAACAATACCAACCATTTTGTACGGTCCAGAGCATGGCAGTTTGGGCTGGCACGACCAACCTTCGAATACTCCACTATACAAAGATGGGGGACTTCCCGGGCGCTCACCGATGCCACGTCGCCCTCGCTCCCTGTGCGCCCGACACATGCGCGCGCTCTCGCCTCCGCTCCGACTGCCGTGTGTATACGCTCGATAGCAAGTCGCGGCTTCCTTCTTCCCTAGTTAGCGAGCCGCGGCTCTTTTCCGTGCGAGAAGCAGTCCCACGGTGCGCGCGCCGTGTGACGGGGTTGCGTGCCGCGGTTAGCGAGCCGCGGTTTTGCTTTGTTTTCCCCTCCCACTCCACATCGACGACCTCCTCTCATACCAGCCTTCACTGCCGCCCTCTTCCTCCGATCCGCAGCACGCCGTTGCCCAGGAGCCGCCTCCCAACGCCAACCATCCTAACCCCAACCAGCGCCAGCAGCCATCCCGGCCAGTCCCTAGCAGTCCACAGCCGCCGCTCTCCGCCATCATCTCCAGTCTCTTCGCCATCCCCTCTGATCTGCCATCCCCCTCCCTACTCAAGGCTTGCCGCAAGCAGCCCTGACCTCGACCTCGCCCTGACGGCGAGGCGAGCACATCGGTGTCGGCGGAGGAGGCAGCGGGGTGGGGTGTCACTCCCAGCACCAGCGGCGTCTCGAGTCTAATCCCCGCCCTCTCTTCGGCCGCTCCCCAGTCTCCACGCCCCACGCCCGGCCGCTCCCCATCGGTGAGTAGTTCATCGGCACATTGGCAGTTGTTGGGGCGAAGGAGGATAGGCAACTTATGATGGGGTTACACGCAGTCGCTGATATCTACTACAATGATTGCCGTGAGGTGTTGGGTTGGAAGTATGAGAGAGCATACGAGGAGACACAGAAGTACAAGGAAGGAAAGTTCATATTTGAGAAGTCAAAGATTGTCAAAGAGAACTGGTAGTATTCAAGATTAGATGATGATACGGGGTCGCCCGATCTTCTCGACGTAGGATGGATACTCGCGGGAGTCTTGATGAATCGTAGCTATCCTCCAATGCCAATGCAAGGGACGAACACTCTTTAATCCGCTAAAACACACTCGCGTCGATTTCGCCGACCACCAAGCGAAGATCTATCTTGCACCCAATTCCCAGCGGAAAGGCTGAACGATCTTGATTGAAGAACACTCCTAATTCCCTCACGGAATTTCAGCAACAATGATAAACTTGAACAAAGTTCAATAGATTGATTATTCTCAAAGGTGGTCTAAGCCCTTAGGCTGCCAATACATGGCTTATATAGGACCTTGGGACGTCCATAGAGTCCACAAACCTAGTACAACTCAACCCTATATGGTTTTAGATACGAACTCTCTCAAAAAGGAAACTAGATTTTACAGCCGTCACATTGTTTCAGTCATAACTTTTGATCCGAGATGAATTTGATGCTGGGGCTAGATCCATTACGTAGCCCTTGAAATTATCTTTCCAACGAGTACAAGAACTCCTGAATCGGACTCCGTTTGTGAAAGTTATGACCTTTTTAGTGACTGCCTGTCAGGCTGTCCCAAACCGAGTCCGAATTGAATTCTGAGTTGAATCCGAGTTTGAATCCAATTGGGCTTGTGGGAGGTACGAATTTGGCTGAATAATCTTCTCCAAAACTTGTAGTTTAAGTCCTTGGGCTCCTCCCTTTAGCTCTCCCAAGTCTTCACAGGAGTCATACCTAAGAATACATAAAATACTAGCATGAGGTAGTATCCCAAGTTCATTATCAATTAAAGGAAACTCTTTAAGAAACAAAAGCACCTGTTTGTTTAAAAGCTTGGCTCTTGCCCTCGTCATTGGGCCCACAGGTTCTTGGACATTCTCATGCTTGCTTGGAGTGGAAGATGTGTATGTAATGGGGATGTCCTCATCATCCTCCCCCTCTTGAAAAGGAGTCGTCCTCGACTCTATGTCTTCTTGCCCAAAGAATGGTGATAAATCAGCAACATTAAAAATAGTGCTCACCCCATAGTCATCTCCTGGAAGCTCTATCTTGTATGCATTATCATTGATCTTTGCAAGTACTTTAAAAGGACCATCACCACGGGGCATTAATTTGGATTTTCGCTTCTCCGGAAAGCGGTCTTTGCGAAGGTGGACCCACACTAAGTCACCTGGTTCAAAAAGCATTTTCTTGCGAGATTTGTTAGCCTTAGAAGCATAAGCACGTACCTTCTTTTCAATGACCTCTTTAGTCTTTTTATGGAGCTTCTTCACAAAATCAGCACGCTTCGAAGCCTCCATATTAGTACGTTCTTGTAAGGGAAGTGGCATTAAATCAAGTGGCGTGATTGGTTTGAAACCATACACCACCTCAAATGGGCATAGTTGAGTTGTAGAATGCACTACCCTATTATATGCAAATTCAACATGTGGTAGACAATCTTCCCACTCTTTCAAATTCTTTTTGATCATTGTCCGTAGCAGCATTGAGAGTGCACGATTCACCACCTCCGTTTGTCCATCTGTTTGTGGGTGGCAGGTTGTTGAAAATAACAACTTTGTCCCAAGCTTGGCCCACAAAGTCTTCCAAAAGTAGCTCATAAACTTGACATCGCGATCTGAAACAATAGTCCTGGGCATACCATGCAATCTCACAATCTCCCTGAAAAATAGGTCAGCTACGTGCGACGCATCATCGCTCTTATGACAGGGAATGAAATGTGCCATTTTAGAAAACCTATCCACAACAACAAAAACAGAATCCCTCCCCCTCTTAGTTCTAGGCAATCCCAACACAAAATCCATGCTAATGTCTTCCCAAAGAGCACTAGGAACTGGAAGTGGAGTATACAAACCATGTGGATTGAGTTTCGACTTCGCCTTATGGCACGTGATGCATCGTTGAACATACCTCTCGACATCTCGCCTCATCTTCGGCCAATAGAAGTGATCGCTTAACATCATGTACGTCTTCTCTCTTCCAAAATGTCCCATAAGTCCTCCCGCATGAGACTCCCGCAATAGTAGCAAACGCACGGACGATTCTGGAACGCATAGCTTGTTCATGCGAAAGAGAAAACCATCATGAATATGAAACTTATCCCACCCTTTGCCATCTTTACAATTATAATACGGTGTTGAAAAGTCATGATCGGAAGTATATAACTCTTTCAAGCTTTCTAATCCTGGAACTTTTACTTCCAATTGAGTGAAAAGCACATGTTTTCTAGACAATGCATCAGCTACCACATTTTCTTTACCTTTCTTGTATTTGACAATGTAAGGAAAAATTTCAATGAATTCTACCCACTTAGCATGTCTACGATTCAATTTTGCTTGGCCCTTCAAATATTTCAAAGCTTCATGATCAGAATGTATGATAAATTCCTTAGGCCAAAGATAATGTTGCCAAATTTCTAGCACACGCACAAAAGCATATAATTCTTTATCATAAACTGGATAATTCAATTGTGCACCATGAAGTTTCTCACTGAAATATGCAACAAGTTTTCTTTCTTGCATCAAAACACCACCAATACCTATTCCACTAGCATCACATTCAATCTCAAAGGTTTTGGTGAAATCAGGTAAAACAAGCAATGGTGCTTCAGTCAAACATTTCTTCAACTCAGCAAAAGCTTTGTCTTGTTTTTCTCCCTACTCAAAAGTGACTCCCTTTTTAGTTAATTCATTTAATGGGGCAGCAATGGTGCTAAAGTCTTTCACAAATCGTCGATAAAAGCTAGTAAGTCCATGGAAGCTACGAATTTGACTAACATTCACAGGTGTAGACCAATTTCGAATAGTTTCAATTTTAGATTCATCTACTTCAATGCCATGAGCTGAAACAATATAGCTTAGGAACACAACCTTACTAGTGCAAAAGGAACACTTCTCAAGATTAACATACAATTGTTCTCGCCTAAGCACCTCTAACACTTGTTTGATGTGTTCAACATGATCATCCAAAGAGCGGCTATATATCAAGATATCATCAAAATAAACTACCACAAATTTTCCAATAAAATATCTTAAAACATGGTTCATTAGGCGCATGAAAGTACTAGGAGCATTGGACAACCCAAAAGGCATCACTAACCATTCATACAAGCCAAACTTCGTTTTAAAAGCAGTTTTCCATTCATCTCCCTATTTCATTCTTATTTGATGGTATCCACTACGCAAGTCAATCTTAGAAAAAATAGTAGAACCAGTTAATTCATCAAGCATATCATCTAGTCTAGGAATAGGATGACGATAGCTAACAGTTATGTTGTTTATAGCTCTACAGTCTACGCACATTCGCCAGGTACTATCTTTCTTAGGAACAAGAATAACAGGAACGGCACATGGGCTAAGACTCTCACGTACGTACCCTTTGTCCAAAAGTGCTTGCACTTGCCGCTGAATCTCCTTTGTCTCCTCGGGGTTGGTGCGGTAGGGCGGACGGTTTGGAAGAGGGCTCCTGGAACCAAGTCAACTGATGCTCAATACCTCGAATGGGTGGTAGTCCAGCGGGTACATCCTCCGGAAACACGTCGCCATAAGCCTGTAAAACTTGGGAGACAACACTAGGAAGAGAGGTTAAGTCATTAGTAGTCATCAAAGCTTCTTTATATAGCAACACAAAGTGAAACATAGTGGGGTCTTCTCTCATCTCCTCAACTCAGATTTTGTTGCCATCATCACTAACTTTTTCTCTCGCTCAATATTAGCTTTCCCACTCAATTTCAATTTTTCTCGCTTTCGCCTTATGTGGAATTTCATTCTTTTGTTCCTTCCTCTCTCACCCCTATTTGCACTTCTTTCTTTTGAGCATTTTCAATGACAATTTGAGAAAGGGTCATAGGTCGTAATATTATTTCTTTGCTATTCCACATGAATTTATATTGATTTGTTCTACCATCATGATTCACGGACCTATCATATTGCCATGGCCTCCCAAAAGTAAATGACAAACATCCATAGAGACCACATCACATTCTCATCAGTATCTTGGTAATTTCCAATCTGAAAGGTAACATCAACAGTGTATCCAATATTCATAGAACCATCATTATTCAACCATTGAATTTGATATGGATGTGGATGTTTCTTATACTTCAATCCAAGTTTGTTGCAAAGTTCTTTACTAGCTAGGTTATGACAACTACCTCCATCAATAATAACCTTGCAACACTTACCATCTTTGCTTACCTGAGCTCTTGTTTGGAAGAGGTTGCAGCGCTGTTCATGGTTAGATTTGGCTTGAACGCTCAATACCGAAGGAGTGCACACAAGGATAGAACCGGACTCGGGGTCACAATACCCATCCCCAAGCATGTCCTCGCCTCTTTCTCCCCCATGGCCATCCTCATTTTTCTTCAAAGGTGCCGGTTGTTGAATGTTCAATTCTTCATCTTTAATGTCAACCTGCACAATGTGAGAAACAACACTAGAAGTAGATATTACTGTGTTAGTTTTAGTTTCATCCTCACTTTGTTTATCTTCTATTTCTCTCTTTTCTTTTGGTGTGTCTCTCACACTCTTAATTTGGATGCTCTCAACCTCACATATGGTAGAATCACATAGCTCACTCTTTTTGTCACTCTCACTCAATTTAGCTATTTGGCTCTCCACCTCGCATGGGTTGTGATATATCTTACGAGCCATATGTAGTTTTGGAATACTATATGTCTCCTTCACCGAAGGGAAAGTCCCATGCTCGGTTATCTTCTCATGTGCCACACTAGTAGGGGTAGAAGAACTGAAGTATGGACATGTGGAGAATTGTAGTGTACATTTCTCCATAAGTCTCTTCTCCACTTCAATAGCATAATTCACAAGATCTTGCACACTACCAAAATATTGATGTTGAAGTGTAGCGGCGATCTTAGAATTCAATCCTCTTTTGAAGTGTGTCTTCTTTTGTAGTTCACTGGTGACACCGGCTCAACGTAATGCATTTTGTAGCTCAAAATAATATTCTTGCACTGTATTACTCGCTTATGTGATACTCTCCAAATAGCGAAGCAATCCCTATGCATAATAGGGTGGCACAAATTCTCTCCTCATGAGTGCCTTCAAATCTGACCAAGATTTAATGAATTCGTTTCCAAATTGTTGATGCCACCAACTATAAGCATAATCTTCAAATTCTCTAGTGGCACACATCACCTCTTGGTCTTTGGGAAGCTTTTGAAATCTAAATACTTTCTCCATTCGCCATTCCCACTCAAGATATTCCTCTGGTTCTTCACTGCCATAAAAAGGATTAAAGCTATCTTCGACTTGTTGTGGATGAAGTGCCCGCACAATATCATTCACGATGTTCGAGCGTAACACTTTCATTTGATAATTGAATTCAATTCGCATATCTTGCACGGAATTGTTGATCTCCGCCTTGAGTTTTGCTTTCAAGGTGGAAGATGTGGCAGCAAACTCATTGCGCAAAGTCCCCCTCGAAGCTTGGAATTGAAAACGATCCGCCGGGGTATGTTTCTCTCCCAAATTATCGTCTCCACCTGTCATGATTAGTTGTACAAAGAAGGCACAAATACCACAACATATATATGATATGTGAAGTTCACTCTATCTCTCTTTTTTTCTCACCAAGTAAAGTTCTTACCTTTCCGAAGTAAATTGAGGCTAAAAGAAACTTACACTTGGTGGTGGCTATAATAGCAAGTGATGATCAAGCGGATTTAAAAGTGACTCACAATTGCAAGGCAAAGGATATTTAGTGGATCTTGGTATGGAAGTGTTTATTCTAAGCAATCTGAATTCACGATGTTGTAAAATTAAGTAATAATCCAAGCTAGAAAGTATTGTCTATGTGCCGATCCAAATGATATAAGTGAAGTATATGAACGCACACGCAATGATCAATGTGACTCAATGCAAACAAAAGGAATGAGCTAAAGGAAACAATCGGGAATATTAGCTCGTTTTGCACCAAGTACTAGGAGAGACGCTAGCCAATTGCAATAATATGAATTTGAGGGCACAAGATTGTCCAAAGAAATTAAATACACAATCTGAATTTATCGACTAAGATTAACTCACCCAAATTCGGCCAATGCTTTCTTTTCTTGCTTTCTTTTTCTTTCTTTCTTTCTTTGTTTTTTTTCTTTTTTTTGCTCAAGCCGTGGCTCTTTTTTTTTAATTGGCTGCCTTTTTTTTTGGCTCTCTTTTTTTTACTCAAGGCCGAACTAGGTTTAATTGTTCGTAAGTCCAAAGTTGTTCAGCAATGTGTAGATAATTCTAGAACAGCCCTAAAACAATTATCAAAGACTAGTCTCAAGGTTCAAAGGATTTAAGTGAAGATCTTAACAGATGCTCAGAATTCAAACCGCAACAAATTTCAGACGGTCTGAATGTGTCCAACTAAGGTTCTTGTGGCAACTAGGGTTTCTTGTAGCCAAATCAAACAAGAAAAGGAAACACAGATATTTCAGATGTGAAATTCTTTCAAGATGCGCAAAGATCTTATGTGGACAGTAAGAACAAGATCTCAAAAAAGTAAATTGAATCTACTTTTTTTTGGATGCTAATTGAAAGATCAACTAGCGGATTTTCAAGGGGTTCAAAATAACAGATCAGCACGTAAACAAAATTTCTAATGGATCAAAACTTAATAAAACTCACGAAAATAACAGATGCGAAACTAGGGTTTGGATTTTTTTTTTGTTGCAATTTTCGGTTTATTGGACTATAGGACAGAAATAAATCAATCTAAAAGTAAAGGGATAAGATCCTACCGAGTAAACCACGCTCTGATACCAGATGATACGGGGTCGTCCGATCTTCTCGACGTAGGATGGATACTCGCGGGAGTCTTGATGAATCGTAGCTATCCTCCAATGCCAATGTAAGGGACGAACACTCTTTAATCCGCCAAAACACACTCGCGTCGATTTCGCCGACCACCAAGTAAAGATCTATCGTGCACCCAATTCCCAGCGGAAAGGCTGAACGATCTTGATTGAAGAACACTCCTAATTCCCTCACGGAATTTCAGGAACAATGATAAAATTGAACAAAGTTCAATAGATTGATTATTCTCAAAGGTGGTCTAAGCCCTTAGGCTGCCAATACATGGCTTATATAGGAGCTTGGGACGTCCATAGAGTCCACAAACCTAGTACAACTCAACCCTATATGGTTTTAGATACGAACTCTCTCAAAAAGGAAACTAGATTTTACAGCCGTCATATTGTTTCGGTCATAACTTTTGATCCGAGATGAATTTGATGCTGGGGCCAGATCCATTGCGTAGCCCTTGAAATTATCTTTCCAACGAGTACAAGAACTCCTGAATCGGACTCCGTTTGTGAAAGTTATGACCTTTTTAGTGACTGCCTGTCAGGCTGTCCCAAACCGAGTCCGAATTGAATTCTGAGTTGAATCCGAGTTTGAATCCAATTGGGCTTGTGGGAGGTACGAATTTGGCTGAATAATCTTCTCCAAAACTTGTAGTTTAAGTTCTTGGGCTCCTCCCTTTAGCTCTCCCAAGTCTTCACAGGAGTCATACCTAAGAATACATAAAATACTAGCATGAGGTAGTATCCCAAGTTCATTATCAATTAAAGAAAACTCTTTAAGAAACAAAATCATCTGTTTGTTTAAAAGCTTGGCTCTTGCCCTCGTCATTGGGCCCACAGGTTCTTGGACATTCTCATGCTTGCTTGGAGTGGAAGATGTGTATGTAATGGGGATGTCCTCATCATCAGATATGCTAGACATTCTGCTGAAGATCAAATATTCATTGTTAAATGGTCATCAGTGTATTTTGGATCTTTATGCCTTTGTAAATAGCAATCATCTACGGGTTTGAATCTTAAGGCTGCATGTTCATGCCTTACTGTCATCTGTAAATTGCACTTATTCCTGTTCGTTTCTGTGAATAAGATACGTCATGTGGCTATTTGTTCTGGAATCATGATATCTGATGTGGATAATTTGATTGGTCTTAAAAAGAATGCTTATAATCTTCGTCTAGCATGAGAATGTTGTGCTAGGGTTGTATTGATTCTGACCATACATGATGAAATGTGAATGGACAATTCTACTTTCGATTTTGGAGACACAATAAGACGCACTATGGTTCCAAATGATGTATGTGGTTGAGATGGAATTCATTAAAGGTTAGTAAATGAATTCTTGTACTACTATATCAATTCCGGCGGGAGTCCTGGGCAGCCAGCCCCCGCGTGTCGATCTCCCCAAAGAAGCCTCCAATTTTTTTGTAATTACGTTTAGACTCTCGGTTATTACAAAAAAAGGCCTCTAGATTTTTGCGAAAAAGTTCCTACACTTTTTTTACCTTGATAACGCTCCGCGATTTCCGAAAATACGTACATGCTTTCGGTTCTTTTAAAAAAGTCCCTAATTTATTGCAAAAAAACCCCTGCACTCTCTTTTTATCGCGAAAAGTCCCTCGCTTTATTGCGAAAAAGCCCCTACACTTTCCTTTTACTGTTAATTTTCCGCTCTTTTACTTCATTACACACGGTGGTTGGCGCGGCGTGGCGTCGCGCCTCCGTTTCTAGTCTCTATATATTACCGAGGCAAGCGCTCGTGGAGAGCGATGCCACGTCGGCATCTCTGCAAAAAGGCTCTTCCGGTTTTCCAAAATCGTGTATGGGTCCTTGGTTTTTTCCGTACAGGTCCCTAGCACATTTTTTCTTCCCAAAAACTCCCTCCGTTTCTCTGAAATTGTGTACGGGTCCTCCGTATTTTTATGGAGTCCCTCCTTTTTCTCAATAGTGTTTCGCAATTTTTATGGAATTACGCACGGGTCCTTGGTTTTATGTGAAAAACCATATCGCTTTCTCTGAAAATACGTTAGAGTCCTCGCTTTTTTAGATAATCCCTCTATGAATTTTTATCTCTTTTACTTCGGTCTATATGGTAGCTAGTGCAACGTCGCGCTGCACTTATACTGCTAGTTGTACTACAAATGCACAGTATAACTGTTGAGAAATAGAGTTACGTGTAGCTCTGCAGCAATTTTTTTCAAACCTTCTCGATAAGAAATTTTTAACTTTGGCCTCTTTCATAACTGCAGAAGCAGCAATAGGTGATATATATCACGAACTTCTACATCGTAACAGATTCGAAGCACCCTGATACTACTTATCAAGCTAGCTAAGTGCGATAGTACCACTGCCGAGATAGGTGAACTCAACAGCCATCGTGCATGCTTACACTAAGCATGACAATAGTGCTTAAGCATGTCATTAGCGATTAATTGAAGTATGCTTCCACTAAGTATGTGTTAGTGCATGTGTTGGTTGTCTTCTACAGATCAGGCTGCCCAATGCGGTGGCTGCTCCCAAAGCTCTCGGCGTGACAGGCCTCCACTTGCCACGACCGTCTAACCTGCCACGTAGCGGGAGCTCGACAGATGATATTGTTAGAATATATGGTTAAGTTTAGACTATTTTAGATAATAAATAATTAACAACATTAGTTATGATATTATTTGTGGTGTGTCCTGTGTGTGTGGACTGATGTCGGTCAAGTTAAAGAGAACTTGTACTGGAAAAATATTGGTTTGATCTTTGCATGTGTAGGATAGCTCGGAGGCGATCGTGGTCTACGGCGAGGATCGGGAGATAGCTTAGTATGAAGTTATTGTCCAGAGGGTCAAGGATCCCGGAAGAGACAATCGTACTCGAGTTGGGATGCATGAAGATCAAAGACGGTCGATACGTGTCGGAGCTACAGCAGTGCGGTCCGTAGGCTATGACATGTAAAGAAAGTGAAAAAACCCGTGTTATGGAAGGGTTTCGGGTCCCTTAAAAAGTAATGAGTCAAAATTCTAGTTGAGATAAAATGATCTAGGCTCAATTAGATGAGTTGTATTAAGGTTTTGAGTAGGATATGCATTATAAATATTAGCGGGGGCTGGTTATTTGGGGGCCGAGATTTTTGGAGAAAAAAGAGGCAGTGACTGCATGCATATAATGGTTTTAAGGCTTTCAGCTTTGCATTGTTCGCTGACGTCGACCTAATCCTCAATCTACGCATGAGAGACAGCAGCACCAGCACGTGAAGTCTTCCACTAGTTTCAATCATGATCGTACTGCGACCTCAGCCTCGCACGCGACCACGTGTATCGCCCTCTGTCTCCGTTGGTCAAGCGGCATCAGCAGCAAGCAGCGCCGCCACACCTCGGTCCGCTTTGATTCGTATGTGTTTTTCGTGTTGTTGCTTGCATACCATCACAAATTAAAAGCAAGATTTACTTCAGTTAGACACAGCAAACATCATTACTTTATTGCCTTGGACCAAGTGAAACACAGCGTTGCATCAGAGTTGAGCGATAGCTTTCTTGTTCTTTATCTATCAAGTCATAATTAGTAAATGCTAATTAGTTTTTTTTTTGCATTACGTCTTAACTTTTGTGGTTCATGCATGCATTGGTGAAAGCAAATATAGATTGTTTTGCATGTATTGTGACTAGATATTTTTGTGTATACTTATGTGAATTGCAGGTTTATAAAATATAAATTAAAAAAAGCTTCCGTTAGACGTTACAATCATTCACCTTTCTCTGATTGCCATCGACGATCCTATAAATACGTGTTGCATATCACTGCTTGTGTGGTCGCTGAGGCAGGTAAAATTGAAAATTCATGAATAGGGGAGACCATATTTGAAAAAATAGTGCTCCAGGGCCACATATGCTATCACTTACGCAACAAAAATTACCTATCCTCAAACCTAAACGACGAGACAGTGTTCTAGCTTTTAGCTTTTTTTTCGGCTTCAGCTAACTCAGTTTCAGCTTTTTTTTCACTATTCATTACACTATCCACTAACTCAACTACAGTGTTTTTTCAGCCAGCTACAGTGTTTTTTCAGCCAAAAACTAAAAACCATCGCTATTCCGATCACCCCCCAAGTGGCATGGCAGAAAGAAAAAGGAAACCCAACAAGCATGGCTTCATGCACTGCAAGCATCACAGCTCAAGTCTCAGGCATAACAGTTGCGACTACTTAGTGCTCATTGTACCTTTAAAATGAAGTAAAGGCTCAGTAAATCTTATCTTATGCAATATCTTGGATTAACCAGGCTGCTGTGCAAGTAGTTTGACTTGGATAGCATTTAGCAAAGAATACTCCTTGGCAAGTCAAGCCATGTGAGGCTACTAATACTACTAAATTGTAAGTTTGGAACCAGAATTTGTGCGCAAAGAGAAGAAGAAAGGATGAAAGGGTGTGTTCTTTTCAGTTTCTAAAAACGATTTTTAGCTTTTATTTCAATACCTAACTTTCAAACGGAAATTTTTTCAAAACAAGGTCTACAAGTTAATTGTACTACACGTTAAAAACCTAATATCTGTATCATCAAAAATCGCAAGCGAGTATCTCTCTTTCCGCAATCTCTATCGTAAACAGATAAAATTCAAAATTTTCCGCCAAAAGTCACTAGCCGCAGCCAAAAAAAAAAAACAGGCCCGAAGCTTCTCATGTTCAAGGAAAACATTTATCAAAAACCTGCAGCCGTGATTGGGGAAAAACTATATCAGCACTGCACAACATCAAGGGAAAAGGAATTAGCACACCAAATAAAGCAAACCCAAGAGATTTACATATATTCCTCCCTACTCTATCTGATGTAACTTAACATGCTATATTATTTGTTGTCCACATCACATAACAGTACCAAGCATGAAAGAAGCTAACTCGCAAACTCAAGTCACTCCCTAGCTAACTAAGCATACCAGCAGATCGGCTCCGGCGGAATCAAAAGCCGATCCCGGTGGCGTTGAGGGGCCGATGCCGGTCCTTCCAGAAACAAGCGTCGGGTGCCAGCAGCGCCGACGACCGCATCGGCTCTGATTTGCAGCGCTTCAGAACGAATGGTGCATACGCTGCCGCACCAGCAACCACCAGTGGCAGCTCTAGCTTCACCTTCTGCTCTGCAGCTGGTTTGGGGGTTTTCAGGATAACAGGAGGTGCCACAGGTGCTGAGTTCACCGATGCTGGCACTTCGCTCTCTTCGGTGTCCTTTGCAACGCTGGTTCCTTCGGCACTGTCCGTATCCTTGAGCTCCTCCGACGCAGCAGCATTGCTACCAGTTGCAGCCTTTTGTTGGCGACGGTTGCAGCGGTTCTTGCCCTGGTAAGACTTCCAATGGACGAAGTCAGTGCTACAGACCCATGTCTCCTTGGAGACCTCCATGGAGAGCTTGGGCTCACACATCATCATGAGGAGGCAATCTGGTAATTCGCCGCTCTTCTTCCTCTGTTCCTGTTCTTCTTCCACATCTTCCTCCTCATCACCTCTGGCTTCTACCTTCTCAGCTTTCTCGTTAAGTTCCACATCTTGTGTTGCTCCTTCCTCCCCATCCTTTGCTGCTTCTTCCTTTACATCATCTTGGGATTCTAGGGCTTCCTCAGCACTGTTTGGAGCAGCAAGAACAGCGCAATCTTTTTCCGACTCCGGCTCAGATGAACTTTTCTTGACCTTCCAGGATCTCATCAGCACCTTAGGCTCCGCAACAAGATGCTCCTGCTCGATCGAGAAGCTCCACCTCCGGCCATCTCTATCACCGGAGAAACTAGCTCTCCTCGAATCCTTTAAGCTCGAGAAGCTCGCCCGCCGTGCATCCGTCTCAGCTGAGAAGCTGTGCTGCCTAACTAGCCTATCACTGCCGGATGAGGCCCTGCTGCTGATACCAACACGCCTCCTACTACTCAACCATCGCAATTTGCGGTCCTCCTTCAACGCTGTTGATGGGGAGCAGCTGCTGCTTGACCTCCTCCCCTTCACTTCTTCCCCCTCTTTCTCCGGTCTTGGAACATCATCTTCCTCCTTTGCGTCTGCCACAACCTCCACCATCTCCAGGACTTGGGTTTTCCATTCTGCAGCTTCTCCTGCCAAAGCAACCTCCAAACCTGCATCTTTCCGAACAATTTGCGCCTCCTCAGGCTCATCCTTCTCTACATCCTTCTCTCCTTCCCCGAGATCGCCGCATTTAGAGCCTTCTTCTGCTTCCATCTCCACTTGATTTACCTCCCCTGCCTCACCACCACCACACTCTTGGCATTCCACTTCTTTGATGGAAACCGCTGAATCACGAGCTTCCTCTTCGCATTCCTTCTCTACTTCGGCTTCTCCCTCCTCTACCTCTTCTTCTTCGTCGTCACCCTCCTCATTGTCAACCTGACCGACGGTAGCCGCGGCCGGGGAGCCCCAGAAGCGAGTGGCGAGCGCCGCCATGCGGACCGGGTCTGACCTGCAGCGCATGAGCAGCAGCGCGTTCCTCGGCGGGATGCAGACGCTTACCCTTCCCTCCTCTTCCCTCCCCACCACCAAGATCTCGTTCTTCTTCTCCACCTCCACCTCACCCACCACCACGCCCCTCTCCTCTTCCTCCACGTCCCACCCCTCCATCACGAGCCCCACCTCCGACACATTGACCACCTCCGCCGGCACAAAGGCAGCTCCCTTGCCGACCTCGTCCTCCTCCTCCTCCTGGATGGCCAGGAGGCATCTCGCCACGGCGGCGCCGCACAGCCAGCTCCCGCCAGTCGGAGCGCGTCTCCGTTTCTTGTCGCCGGCAGCCCCCTCGGAGAGACCGCCCCGTTCTACGCCGCCCCTAGAAGGCGAGCAGGGTGAGCGGCCGCCGCAGGAGCCGAAGGTCTTCAGCGCCTCGCAGATGTTCACCGGGATCTGGTAAACCCAGCCCTGGTTCTTCCCCGGGGGGCCGTCCCGGTCGTCCCCGGCGCGGCGGAAGCTGGCCTCAGCGCTGCCGCCGACACCATCGCGCCTGGACCGCGAGCGCAGCGCGGCGGCGGATGAGTAATTTGGCTTGCGCCTGCCACCCTTGACGCGGACCTGGCCGATGCAGGTCACCTTCGGCGACGAGGGCTCAGTGGGCTCGAACCCACCCCGGCCGCGGCGTCCGCCGGAGGACCCCACCGGGAACATGGGGGACTGCCCTCCCTTAAGACTCCCGCTGTTTCGGAGGCGGCGGCTGAGGGAGGGGTGGAGCGGCGGGCCCGACGGGTCAGCGCCGGCACCGGCACTGCCGCCGCCGCGGCCGGGGCTGAGAAGCTTTGAAGAGTTGGACGGGCGGAGGGACGCGGGCGCGCCGGCGGCGGCGGACGCAGAGGAATCGGCGGAGGGGCGGGAGGTGAAGCAGATGAAGAGCTCCGTGCCGCCGCCGCCCCGTTCCAAGTGCTTCTTGCGGCGCATGAGGGGGAGTGGTGTGAGAAGTGTGGCTTCTCTCCTTTTTTTTTTTTCTTTTTTGGTATCACGGGAAGTGACGTGAGGAGGGGATGCTTTTGCTGGCTGTGCTAGATGCGGTGCATGGGTAATAAATTAGGGTTTGTTGGTGGTGGCGCTGGCAGTGCCGTGGTGCGGTGTTGACTGTGGATTTGGGGGGGGGGGGGGGGGTGGAGGTGCTGGCACCGGCGGTAGTTTGGTTTGTTTGGGCGCACAGGGGTGGGGCCCACACTGGGTTTGTCCCTCAGTTTGGGGAAAAAGCAAGGCAGAAAAGAAAAGGTATTTTTCTGTTTGTTTCTTGGAAAATTGATAATTTTCTGTTTTACGATTGGGCATCTTTTTATTTGCCACTTCTAACAGAGAAATATCTGAGATTTGTCAGCCTCCATATATTATGGTTATTTTTCTTGTCCCAAAATTGCATCTGAAAGGACTGGAATGCCCCTCTTCTTTTCTCCCCCTGTCGACGGGCTGCAACTCCTAACGTCAATGGTGGTCCGTATTAAGAAACCAGAATAAAGACTCCCGCTTAAACGGATCATCTCTCGTTTAAACGAGTTCTTATCCGTAGTGAGCACCTCACCACCCCCTATAAATAGAGAGTCATATGGCTAAATTTGTACCTAATGCAATAGAAAGCAATAAAGAAAGACCAGGAGTTCTCTCTACCTCTCTCTATGTTCAATCTGGGATCAGCAAGGAGAACCCCGAGAGACCGGACCAAATCTGCTTCAAGATGCCGAAGATAAAGTTAAGAAGATCAGAGACAGACTGAAGATAGCCCAATCTCGACAGAAAAGTTATGCGGACAACCGTCGTCGAGATTTGACCTTTGAGGTCGGGGACTATGTCTATCTCAGAGTGTCCCCACTCAGAGGAGTCAAAAGGTTTCAAGTCAGAGGAAAACTAGCATCGAGATATGTGGGACCTTTCAAGATTCTGAACCGAAAAGGTGAAGTCGCCTATCAGTTGGACTTGCCGATAAGTATGTCAGGAGTGCACAACGTCTTCCATGTCTCTCAGCTGAAGAAGTGCCTCCAGGTACCCGCAGAGCAAGCCGCATTGGAAACTTTGGACCTTCAGGATGACCTCACCTATCAGGAGCAGCCGATCAAGATCCTCGAGACCGCAGAACGCCAGACCAGAAGGAAGACCATCAGATTTTGCAAGGTTCAATGGAGCAACCACACCGAAGACGAAACCACCTGGGAGCCAGAAGAGGATTTGAAGGCCAGCCATCCCCATCTCTTTTGCTAGCCAGTGCAAATCTCGAGGGTGAGATTTCTTTTAAGGGGGGTAGGTTTGTAATATCCCAAAAATTTTATTCCTCTACTAAAGTGTTTTCTGGATTTATTGGATTTTCCTTGGTTTTATTCCAATCCTGAAATGAGAAAATAAAAAGTCCTATTTTACAAAAATAAAAGTATTTCATTTTATAAAGGTCAAAATAAATGCTTTTCATTTTCCTTAAGTCAAATTTTGCAATTATAATAAATTGCAGGAATTTATAAAGAATTAAAATCTTCCTTTCAAATTAAAATATGTTATTAGAAAATATAAATATCAAAATGGATTGAAAATATTTTTATTAAGTCTAAAATAGTCCCAGAAGGTTCTCTGAATTTTTCTAGAATTTTTGAAGTTTATTTGGTATTTTTCTGAGTATTTTAAAGCCTTCAAACTATTTCTGAAATTCAAAAAGAAATTAAAACCCAAAACCCTCCCGGGGCCAACACTTGTCATCCATCAGGCTGATCCCCGCCCGCCGGAACTAACCTCAGCCGTCTGATCTAACTTACCCCTTCATCCCGCCTTCACCTCTCCTCTGGCTGACGCGTTGGCAAGCATCCGACCACCCATCCTTCCGCCCGATTCAATATCAGCTGCTCGCGCCAACTTACCGCTTCGCCCGCTTCCCTCTCCCCTCCCTCCAACGTGTGGCTCAATCCCAACCATCGTCTGTTGCCATACTAGATCGCAGCCGCCCCTCCCACTTAATGCACCGATCGGTCCCGATTTGATCCCTGTTGTCGGATAGAATCTCGGCCGTCCCCATTCACTTACCCCTTCGCACAGCACCGGCGGTCCCGATCGTCCCTCCTTGCCACCCGTCGCAAATCCAACCGCCCCCCTCGCGCCTTCCCATTTCTTTCTCTCGTTGACGCTTGGGCCCCACCTGTCAGACCCGTCTTCCCCGCCCCCTTTCCTTTCTTCCCCGCACGATCTCCGCCCGCTGCCACCATTGATACCGAAAACCGAAACTTTTAAAGCTTTGGTTTCCTTCCCGATCACCCTCTCGCACTAACGCACATTCAAATTCCCGCTCTCCCGCATCCGTTTCTGGCATTATTTCCCCCAATCACGCCCTGTGCGTCGTCGCATTGATCCTCCCCGCTGTTCCAAAATCGGCGAGTTGTGCGCGGCCGTTACCACCTCTCCCCACCTATATAAAGGACACCCCAAGGACCCTCTACCCACACCGCCTCTCCCTCACCTCGCAATTTGAGTTCCAGAGCCCTCAGGCCTCCCCGTGCTCGATTTCCTCTCCGCGGCTTCAACAACTCCGGCGAGCAATCACCGCCGCCTCGAGCCGCTCCGAGCTTCACCGACACCACCCCGACGTTGCTCGTGCTCCGGCGGTCCCCGACGACCACCTCCCCGAGCACGTGCATCACCGGAACTCCTCCGCCGTCGTGAAGACCTCTCCGACCGCCGTCCCTCTCCGCCGATCATCCTCTCTGGCCACCCTCGGGACCTACGCTAGGTACCAATCCACTCCCCCTCCACCTTTTAGTGCACTTGGCCGGCGTCGCCGTCCGCCGGAACATCGGCGACCATCGGTCCCCGTGCGCCACCGCCGGTCGCCGCTGCCACGTCAGCTCGACGAGCTGAGCTGGCAGCAGACGTGGCCGCCACCCGGAAGCCACCTTGGCCTCGGGTAGCCACGCCAGTGCCACCCCCGCGCCCCGTCACCCACGTGCCACCTCACTTCCACCTCGGGTCCGTGGACTCAGTCCACCGTAGACCGGGCCCACATGTCAGTCTCACTCCGATTATTTAATTATCAGGGCTGACGCAATAAATCTGATTTTTCAGTGTAAAAATAATTCAGCTAAAAAAGAATTACCCAGCTGACGTCACAATCTTTTATTTCCTTTAGGAAGATAATTCTTGCTGATGTCATAAATGCTTTTCGGTTTAAAAATAATTTCAGAAAATTGGTATTTTCTTTTTAATTGTATTAAAACTTTGGAAGGTAACTTCTTCATTTTAACTCGAAATTGACCCATTCAAATTTCTAAATTTTTCTAAAATCATGATATATCCATTTCTGGCACCCTTTTGAAATTTTGAATTTATTTAAATTTTGTTTTTGAATTTCTTTTGAATTAGCTCTTTACGTTAGATTTTGACGATTCCGGAGAGTTCGAATTCAACGATTCTCAGCAAAACTTCGATCAAGGCACGTTACACCTTTGACCATGTCAAACCAAATATTTTAAATTTATTTATGTTGTTTTACTGTATATGCATGCATACTTCTATTCCAAGTTAATTTAAATTCAGTTTAAACTTTCGTTATACCCATGATCTTTTGATTATAGCCCATTTGAATCTCAAATTCGTATACCTTGTCACCCTAACTGAAAACTAGTTAGTACTATAGTATTGACTAGAAATTTTATAGAAATGCTTAGCCTGGTTTAGTATAATTTTAGGAGGGATCAATTCTTCCACATGAAATGACAAACTTTGAAAATTGATATCTTGACTTCGGTGAGTCAAGGATGGTTTATGAAAATTATTTAAAAATAAAAATAGAAACTTATGATTTGGACTTAGGCTAACGGTTAGGTGGTGGGTGCCGGCATACCTCGTGTTTGGTGACACCTAATTGATTGTCATGCATGTGGGTATGTGGATGAGCCTAAGTCGGATTAAGGACCGTTTCTGTGATTCATTTTACGAAGTCACTTCGTACTACCACAAGTCCGGTATGGGACGGACCTGGCTAGATAACTTGTGAAGTTCCAAATATAGTTTCACTATAGACTGAATGTGAGCGTGGTATAGGCCGCGAGAAGTCTCACATGGCACCAGAGGGGTCCCCAACTCGTGGATTCAAGTTGTGGTTAAATCTTAGTGGCGACGTGATTATTTTGGCTATGGATCATCGGAACAGCCTTGTCATGAACTCTCCGTCGAACACCTAAGGCTGTGTGTTTATCGCGTGGCTCAAGTGAGAGGGAATGTCTTATGGGTAAAGATGTACACATCTGCAGAGTAACAAACTATCTGGATAGTCGTGTCCACGGTCATGGGCATGCTGAGTAGAGTTTTCACAGATTAGATTTGGTTTTTATAAAACTTGGTTTTCGGACAAATAACAGTGGTTTTGACAATGGTCCGGGTGGGATGCCCGTGGTTAGGTTAGTGTAGGTCGGAGCCTACACTAACGATAATACTTTGGTTAAATTATTGTTTCATATGATGTATTAAAAATTCAGCTTTTGCACTTATGCTATTGTATTTAGATTCAATACTGCTTTTTGCACAAATAAACTTAATAAGCCTTCCTTTGTTATCCCTATACATGCATGAACTCTGTTAAATTCCCGGTGTAACTTGCGTAAGTACTTTACGTGCTTACCTTGGGAGTACTTTATGTGCTCACCCTGTTAAATCTGTTATCAGACTTCGACGGCGACTACGACGGTGAGGACTACTTCAGCGAGTAGGATGCGTCTTACAGTCATTCGCTTGTGGGAGGCTGGATGGGCTAATCTGCTACCTTTACTGTTTTCCGCTGCTTTTAGTTTCTGTTGGCCTTGTGCCACATTATTGTAAGACTTGGTCATAAGGTCGTATTTTCGTTTAATAATATTCTGTAGTGATTTTGCATGATATACATTACTGTTAACCCTGTGTGCACTAGCTTTTTCTGGGATAGTGCGATTTACACAGAGGGACTTGGAGTTGTTGTTCCGGGTCCCGACACATCCTCACATTTGTTTGGTCTAGGGAATTTGGTCTAGGAAATCCAAAATTCCACAAAACATATTTGAGCCAGTCTGACTATCTTGCTAAGCCGGTTAGACCACCACAATCCCAGCGGTCTGGCTAGCACCACAATCGGTCAGACCACCTCTATCTAGTAGTCTGATCTACCCAAATTTGTTGTACTGCTCTAAAGTATCGGTTATGGTGATTATAGGGGTGAATAGCCGTAAATTAAATCTCCCTTACTCAGGTATTTCTTCTCTTGAACTCTAATGCTATTAAAAACACACTAGGTTCAAGAACACTAAGAGTATACTAAGAATAGAATGAACTGAATAAGAATCAGCAACTCAACTATTAAGAAATCTCAAGAACTCAAAATCTAATTAACCAAAATTGATAAAATTTGAACCATAGCAAGATGAGATCCTCAGGGTCATGATTCCAAAAGTAATGATAAAATTAAGCCCAAGAGATGGACCTTTCTTGCTAAATTTCACGTTGCATCAAAACAGAAATTCTAGCAACTTGGCTAACAAGAAACCTCAATTACTCAATAACTGCTCATCCAAAATGATAAAACTTGAAGCATAGCAAGATGAGGTTCTCAGGGTTATGATTTCGAAAGGAATTGTAGAATAAAGCCCAAGAGAGACCTATCTTGCTCAAGATTCATGTTACATCAAAACAGATATTTCAGCAACGTGGCGGTCAATAAATCGCAAAAACTCAAAATATACTCATCCAAAGTTGATGAAATGTGAATCATGGCTAGAAAATGATCTTAGGGCTATGATTCTAAAAGGAATTGCAAAGATATGCCCAAAATCTTAACCTATCAGGCAAATAGTCCAAGCTGCACCAAAAACATGGTTAATGCAACTACAACTTGAGCAAGAATGAGTTCTAATGGATCTTACTAGGTTGGAACATGTTCTTGATGAACTCCTCAACCTCTTACATGTTCTAGATCCAATAGAACTATAACAAGTAGAAGGAGGAGAAGAAAATCTCAAGTTGCAACAAAGAAAAGCTAGAAATTGCAAGAAATAAAAATAAATTTCAGAATATGTATGAACTTGGAACTTTCATTACTTTAAGAGGAAGGATTTCAAAGCCACACTTCCTAGTAGGCAAAGCTCAAAGATCAAGAATAGGTGGATGGTGTCGTCCTCATGAACTCAATAAACTAGGATTGTTGTCTAGCTGGTTGAGGTACAACTGCTTCTTGATTCTGCTGAGTCATCATGGCATTCATGTTCTACATCATAGTGTGTATCAACTGTGTCTGAGCCGCCATGAACTGATTGAGAGCTAGATCCAATCCCATTGGGGTTGCTTTCAGTCCCTAAGCTGATGGGTCTGCAGTGCTACTTCCTAGACCTTGGTTCATTTGACTACGACCAGCTGTGTTCCGGGTATCAAACATCTTTTCACTGCTCTGGAAGGAAACACAACTGCTGAGAACTGACTTCACAAGGCTCAAAAGGTGAGAAGGAAAAGCATAGATGAGAGGTAAACTCATCTAGGGGGATTTCTAATGCCAAACCTAGACTGAGCAAACACTTAGCCTAAAAGCTAATAAAAGAACCAAAGAACTCCATAAATAAAGATTGACTGGAACATAATACCAGAACTAAAACTGCAGCTCACATCACACACAACTGCAAAGAAAAACAACACGATCTACATGATGCTAAAACTATAACAAGGTTCTAATCTGATGGCTCTCAATCTTCACGGTAGTCTTTAATCTTGTCTTGGAATATCTTGAGTACTTTCTTGATCCAAACTTCACAGCAAAGAATTTCAGGCCAACCTCCCCTTTGATTTTCGAATAGTTGATACATCTATGGATATTATAGGATAAGAAGTCAATTTAAGTTTTAAAAGCAATATTCCGGAGAAAGCAAAGATTAAGAATCCTAAGAATAAGGTAAAAAATAGAGAATCACTAGATATTCATTTTGTTGATTTGATTTAGAAAATAGATTTTGAAAATTTTGCTAAATTGACCATTTTAATTAGGGTATCGTCCTATAGTCGATATGGCTCTGATACCACCTATGTCGAGACCTAAATATGCAAATCTGGACTCTCTGTATATACCGTACTAGTCCAGAATCACGCTAGTGCACACAGTATAACATAGATAAAATATCGACCATATGCAAAATAACAAAAGGAAAAGACTCAAATATTTATAATTATTAAAGTACGATCTTATGGCCAAACTTACAATTAATAGCCTGAATGGCTTAACAAACTAGCAGCGAAAAACAAAATTAAGCGTAGTAGTCATTTGACATGCCCATGGGCAATCAACTTGGAAGCAAAATCTTAATCCGCGAAGTTGTCGAAATATCCTCTTTTTGGTACCTCCTACTGATATGGTTTTTTCTCTTCAACTGAGCAACAGTACGCATAAAGCCATACGTACATTGGTACTCAGCAAGTCGTTTGTAACAAAAGTGCATTATAATACACAAGGGATACCAATAGATGGCTGAATGGTTATTTTGTAGAAAATAATAATTTAAAGTAAATACAATAAATAGATTGAAAGCGAATCTTTAAGGAAAACTATAATGAATAAATAATCAAAAGAATTATATAAACTACAAGTGAACTGATCATTCACTCTAATGAACCACACGTGAACCAACCATCCACGTAATGAACCACCAGTGAACTAATCATTCACTTTCCACAACTCTCCCGGCCAATTTTAGGAAAAAATATCTACCCTTTATGTGAAATCACCAAGAATTATCTATAATCCAAAACATGGCTATTCAAATAATTTTATACTCTATAGAGATTGCACGACTTTACTCACAAGACACGATCATCTCATCTCATATTGCCACGTGATTAACACACTTCTTTTGGTGTGCGGCGGAGAGTTCATGACAAGGCCTTTACAATGTTCATTCTCAACCCAGTTTCGCCTGCTAAGTTTTCACCGTTGAGTAGGTTAACCACCTAGTCGATAATTTCCCCCCTTGCACCCTGTAGAAATGTCTAAGTTACACCCATTGACATCTCAATAACGGAACAGAATTTGAAACATCACAAATTAATTAGCCAGGTCTATCCCATACTAGACATGTGGTTGTACGATAAAGATCAGATCAATAACGCATAAAGGTAAGTTCTTAGACATTACCCAGGCAATACTTCTACATCCCTTGAAGTGAATCCACACTTCTTCCTTTACTGTATGATCACTCGCCCAAGTGAAAACCAATTTTGTATAACCAACACTAATGACACACCAATATCATGGCACACAAATTTGATAACTGTGGCACCAACTACGATTTTATATCTCATTAAGTCCAAATTAATTAATTAATCATATGTGATGATCAACCCAACGAGGCTATAAGTATGGCTAAGCAAATTAATCGAATAACCCATGTGACAACTATTATTGCATCATTAAATAAATTTTTCAACCTATGGTGACAATAGTATCATGCTATTCAAATTATCAAAGAAGTGATTAATCAATTAGAACAACAACTACCATATACAAGGGTTTGTAATAACTTGCCTTGACCTTACTCAATTATGAATTCCGCTCCTTCGAATATGCGATCTAACAAGAGAGAAAACGAATAAAATATAAAAAAATCAAATCAAATTAAATTCAAATAAACTCCAAAAACTTCAAAACTAGAATCAAAAGATAGAGCTTAATTGTTAGAAGAATTTAGAAAAAAGAATGAGGTCAATCAGAGTTAGGACAAAGAAGAATAGGCTCTTGGAAAATTAATTGTAAAGAAAAATTCCGAAAATTCAGAGATTCTATTATGCTGTGGATTCGGTGCACAGAAAGGCTGGTCTATGGTAGATTCATCTCATGGAATAGTGAACAGTGTGACTCGGCTGGTGATGTGGCAAGCTAGGGCTAACGTGGCTAACGGTGGCAGGTAAGGCTGATGTGGCGGACATGTGGCATCTGAGATGGCTCTGGTGCTGATGTGGAACTGACATGTGGCAGCATGTCGAATTTAGGGCTGAGGTGGCGATGACTTAGCTAGGCTTACTCGACAGGGAATGACTCAACAGATTGACGCAGTGATCAGACGGTCTGAGAAATGATCGAACGGTCCGGACGGGTGAGGATGTTCAGACTATCCGAACGCAACAACAATCGAACGACCGAGAAGAGATAGACGGTCCAATGATCGAACGGCTGAGGGGAGGAGAGGTTCAAACTATCTGACGATGATGTCGATCGAATGGTCCAACATCAATCGAACGATCTGGAGTCGTGGAGAGGTTCGAACGATCTGAAAATCGACGACACACGTCGCTCGGCGATTTGCTGCGGGAGGCGAAGGGGCACATGGGAGCGAGTGCGGGCAACGTGGCTGATGTGCGAACCAATGTGACACTTCGGTCGGCCAAAAAGTTGCTTGGGCAACGGTAAGCATGTGGACCGAGGTTGCACGACAGTCGGTGCTAGTGAGGCGAACGACGCATGGCACCAAGTCCGACAAGTACAGTGAGGCGGGGTGGTGGCTACTCACCGACAGCAGCACGCAGCGTTAGGCGAGCGAACGGCAGCGAAGATCGGGAATGGCAAAGAAGTTGACGACGACGGCTCAGACGGTAGTGGCTCGGCTTCAGCAGCGCATGGGCGATCTTGGGCTCAACCTGGCGCTGTTTTGGGATTTTGGGGATTTTTCAATTTCAGAAATTGAAAGAAAATAAAAATAAGCTCTACAAAATAGCAAATAACTCCAGGAAAATTCTAGAAAATTCCTTGAGATACAAGGAACCTAAATAAAATATTTTTAGCATATATTACTATTTATTTTCTTCATATTAAATTTTTTAATTAATAAAAAATTATTTTAAAATTGTATTAATTCTAGAAAAATTCAAATGGTGAATTTTATTTTAAAAGCTTCAAAAAAGCTCTGAAAATCAGGATGTTACAGGAACTCTCTTGGAAGTTTTGTTGCTCTATATTTTGCTGCATCCAATCCACACCTTGTAAAGGGTGTTGCATTGCTTAATGTGACACCATTGTGGGGATTCTTGAAACACCTCGCATTCTTTAATTAGCATAAGGAACGTGATTAGTATTAATCACATGGGTTAATTAGTTAAGTGGTTAGCGGAGCTAAGTCTATTAGTTCAAAGATTGTGGTAGAACCCAAATTAGTTGTAACCATTGCACACAAGTAGCACAAGGGAGATAAATCCCAAATAAATTTATTCTTTATTAAATGTTTACAATTACAACAAAGAAAAATTAATTATATATGAGATCATTTTATACATCAAGTTATGCATTAGGAATATTACCTACACACAAGTACACTGTCACAAGGATGAATGGTAGTACACGTTATGCATTTCATACACTAGGATTGCCATCGAACCACACCCCTACCTTTTTTTAGAGTAGCCCAGTAACTGTTATACCAAGAAAGACCGAACAAAAGAACGTATACACTTCAGTGAATAGAAAGAGAAGAGAGATTGCTGTCAGAGCCCTTGAGGTTAATCTCGGACGGGGTATTCCGTTCACAGAGATACTTGACTGTTTAGGGGGCCAGTCGGCACCTCTCATAACCATAGGGTTTATCATCCGACAGAAACAAGCCTGTTTATTTTGCAAACACTGTAGCAAAACCCACAAGTGTCAAGCAGCCAGTAGGCTCAATATGGCCCTAGTTAGAACTCCACCAGCATAGCCAGTAGCCAGCACAACCTTCCCTAGATAGCACCACAAAATAGCACGGGCAACAGAACCAAGCCAGTTCAACCATCCAGAAAGCACAGCCCCAGGGAAACCCCAGAGACCATAGTCTCAAACCAACAGAAGAAAGCGCACACAGCTAGCCAAGAGGGACAAAGGAGAAGTTCACCTTTCTCCCCTCCCATCCACAATCCACAAACCCAACCACAATCCAGCCCTACCAGTCAACACCAAATCATCTCAAGCATCAACCAACCAAGAACAAGCTAGGAGCAAGACTGCAGGACCGCAAGCCACCGACAAGGGAGGCCACCACTGGGACCATTGGCACGCTAGCAACTGGGACAGCGACCACAAGCACCAACATCATCACCACCTCAGCCGAGACCATCCAATCATTCAACCAGAAAAAGGTAGCCCACAAACCCTCATCCATACTACCATTTTTAGTAGAACACTATACCCGACCATTATCAACTGTGCAAGCTCATAGCACTAGCATCCCATAAAACCAGCACAACTTATTAACCGGTAGTAAGGGAGTGTAGAGAGGAGAAGGTTACCATAGTTGGAGGTTGGCGGCGGCACGCTACCAGCAGTTAGGCACACGCCCCCGAGAGCCACCGTGCATTCCCCCGGCATGCACGCGGCTTCGGGCTCTGCTGTGCCGAGCCATGGCAACATGTATCCAAGCCAATCCTCGCCCTAGTGCCAAAACCACAGTAAACCCAGTGAAAGTAATTAGTAACCGAAGGGAATCAAGGGGAAGGAAGAGCAACCAGGTTTAGAGGGGCTAGATCCGGGCTGTAGGCCATGGATCCGGCGACCGGAGGTGGCGCTCACCGTCGGACCTCAGGGGGCAGCGCGGCCACTGGAGCAATCGGCGTGCATGAGGGAGAGGACCGGATCCGGGCCCTAGGCCCCAGATCTAGTAGTAGGGGGAGTGCTGCGGCCACGCAGCACTAGGGGTGGCTGCGTCGAGCGACGGAGGAGCCAAGGCGGCGGCACAAGAGAGAGGAGAGGAAGCGGCGGCGCAAGGGAGAGGTAAGGAGAGGCGGAGGCGGAGGCGAGAGAGAGGGACCGGGAGAGAGAGAGATGAGGGGGCAGCAGCGGCGGCGCAAAACCGAAGGAGGCGGAGAGGAGGCGAAGAATATAGGGGCGACGGCGCAAGAAGTAAGGGAGGAGAGGAAAAAGGCAGAAAGAAAGAAAGAGAGGAAGAGGAGAGCCAGGCGGAAGAAAGAAAAGAAAAGAGCAGGAGCCGAGGCAAGAAAAGGGGGGGGAAGGCCGGCCGGGTTAGGGAATAGAGAAGAGAGAAAGATTGAGAAAAGAAGAGAGAAATTGAAGAGGAGCAAAATCATTCTAAAAGCCTGCATTTAAAACTTTTAGCCATGTAAAAATATTAGTAATTCTGTTAACCTACCTGAGGCTTTAACCTGTAATTTTGCTTTTGAATTTAGTATCCTAGAAGTGGTGTGCGCATCAAAACCATACCAGCTTAACTAGTTATTAAGAGAGTCACCGAGGGTATGAACTCGGCGCTCCAAAGGTTAGTTAACCAACCAAACCCAACCCTAGAAGACTCATGATGATACTTTAGCATTCTATTATTCCTTACTATATCCTTTTATCATCACCATTAGTTAAACCATATTATTATTGCAGAAGGCATTTCGATCTCGCAAAGGAAAGAATACTTGGGTAGTGCAGAGATTCAGAACTCTTTTATTAACTCAGGCAAGCATTTCGTTGACCAACTTCTCGAGTATTTTCAATAACCAGATATTTTCATATTAATTTAATTTCACCCTGCATATCAATGAAAGATCTTTAAATCGAGAGTAATTGAGAAATAAAGATAGCACCAGCGACTGATGGAGCAGTCGGCTGTGTAGACTAATAAAAGGGTGGGCAGAGGTTGCCTTGGCAGGTAACAGAAGGGTAGGATGGGGACCTCTACATAGGGTATAATATAAGTAATTACCCACTTCATCTGTATGAATGGACCGTATCAACACGTATCAACCATATTTCGTCTGAGGGCGGACAGAGTTAGTAGTGCTATCTAAGTTATTATATTCTCCACATAGATAAGTATTAATTAAGCGAAATGAACCCAGGGTCAGCTGTTCTCCTGGCATGGGGGATCTATAGCTGCAAGAACCCCGAGACTGGTTAGTGATCAGCAGTGGGGGATATGGATTGCAAGAACTCGAGACTGGTTAGTGATCAGCAGTGGGGTACACGAAGACGATATATTACGCAGTGGAGTGTTGGGTGAGGGTCAGAAACCACCCCAACCAATAGTTATGTCGCTTTTGGTGGGTCTAGGCGAGGGTGGTACACTGCCCCAGGCTGCTGATTGCGAGTAACTGGGTGGAGATATAATATACTGAGATAGTTACAAAAATTCTATTTTCTAATATGGGCACCACATCTTAGGAAATGTGGAAATTCATGAGCCATTAGGATCAAAATGATGATGGGTAAAGTGATACAAGCTTGCGCAATGCTATATAAATCATGAATTCATGTCTGTCTCCAAAAAAGGAGATTACAGGAACTCATGGAAGTTCTTAGCTATTCATACAAATGTTCAGTAGTTTTTTAAATTAATGAAATCAAAATTTTTCACAACTAAAAACCTTATTTTTCTATAAGCATAAGATTGGTATTTGAGTATGAGAATAATGGAAAAGAGAAAGGGTAGACAGAAACATGTGATGCATATTTGTTATATAAGCTTGCTGAGTACTCCATACTCACCCTTGCTATTATTTCTTTTGTATAGAGGATAGCCAGTATACTGCGATCGAGGGAGATGAGACCGGCCATGAGGGGCCCTATTCCCTGGGAGAGGGAGATGGTACTGAGGTTGAGCCGCATGGGGGTTATCCGTCATACAATGACTGGGATGACTAGAGTTGTAAGAGCAGTCCGGGCTCCACTTCGTCGGTATATGTATTGCCAGTATATTGTATATGTACTCTCTTCTATTGTCTAGCTAGAATTCTGTCAGACTTTTGTGCTAATATTGTAATAATTAGGATGGTTATGTTGTATGAAACTTTAGCCCTGCGCGGCTGTGTGAATGTATGTAATATTTCATCTCTAATTATTGTTTTGCTGTAATATTTTGATGGACTTATTATTCGTTAGAGCGATGTTTTATCAGCTAAAACGAATAATAATCCGTTGACTAGCATTATTACCCTATGATAATAATGCAGGTCGTTTCAATTCCTTCCTAACCCTGCTAGATCTCCTCGGTTGTCAAAGATTTTTCCATGGGCTGGGACATTTCCTCTTCCGTCATTTGTGAGGAAACTTACTGAAACAGTGTATGCGCTATGTTTTAGCTTTTGTCAAACATACTTGCATATTGCATATTCTTAAATTTCTCCCTGGTGTTAATTAATGATGTCCTGTGTTTTTGTTTCACTAAATTGGGTACATGGGATCGTAAATTTTTTATGCAATGCGTCATGCATGTAATTTGCAAAGCATCATATGTGCAGACTTTACCTATGAAAACATTTGGACTTAAGTTCTGTTCCATTTGTGCATGGCATTATTACTCAGCAGTGTAGTTAATTTTTTTTATTGCACCTTTTACATGGAATTTTTAGAGATAAACTTAGATCTACCAGAAAATATGTGCTGCCACGTCATTTACTGTAATTGTTTCTCTGTTTGCATTATCCTTTCTCTCTCTATGCTTGGATGGTAGATTGTGCCTACTATTGATTTTTCTACAGATATGCTCATAAGGCTATCTTATGGCAATTATGTGATTATTGCATCATTAAAATTATGTCAGTTATCCATGCTTTGGATCCTATAATTTGGATGGAGTTCAATTAATCCCTTGTGATACAGGTGGCAGAAGATAAGTGATCCAAGAAGTATACAGGGCATACTCAAGCAAGTATATGCTGACCACTCAACAAACGTGGTCAAGGTGTTCTCTCGTATTATAGAGATAACACAACACCCAGCAGCTGCTGCATCATTTGCCTCCATTATGTTTGCTCCAATGGGTCAGATATCCTTCCGAGAGGCACTTTCTAGGTGAAGTGGAAAGCCCAATTGATGAATTGCTCCCAAGGTTCAAAAATCCGAAACCAGAGAAAATCCCACCGGGGGACCGGTGACGGTAACCGGCCAGTTACCAAAAAAACAAAAAAAAAAGCCAAAATTCAAATATCAAAATTTGAATTTGGACTATTTTTAAACCGGTAACCAGAAAAACCGGACGGTTACCATCCCAAAAACCGTAAAAAAACCAGTTACGGGTAATTAACACTTGAAAATTCCTAATATAATCATAGCAAAAAACATCAAGTCAAGTACGGGAGGTTTTAATACATTGGATTAGTATTAAACAATATAAACATCATTAGAGAAGTCAACTTGTACGTTCAAAAATTCATAGCAAACATCATCAAGTCAGGCACGGAAGATCCTAATATATTAGATTAGTGTTAGACAATGTAAACATCATTAGGGAATCCAACTTTTACGTTCAAAAATTAAATTTGAATTTAAACAAACTAGGCCGGTAAATGCTTTCTGGTACCCACCGGTAAATCCGGTAACCACTGGTAATTGGCCGGCCAGTTACCGACGGGATTTCGAATCCTGATTGCTCCATTGCTTATAAAATATCATTTTCTATTTTAACAATGATCATCAGCAGGTGCCAAAGGCAAGGTATTCCCATCTCTCTTGTTTGGAGTATTAAAGTTAAACAGCAGGTGCCAGAAGCACCCTATTATGAAATTAGCCCTGCTGATCACTGTCCTCATGATGAGGTTCCTGAGGTAAAACATTGCAATGTGTTTAGAAATTACAGCTCCCTTTTGGCTTTCAATATATCCAATTGATGGTTCAAAACTGAAATTTGCAACCATGGTGTAGGTGCCAACTGCCAACATGCAAACTATTTTGGTTTGAACACTAAATCAACAAGAAAAGATTCCAAACATTAAGAAGACAGTCTGTGGAGCACTGCATTGCCCGTTAAAATCAAATTTAGAGTTAAACAAAAAAAAGAGAAATTTGCTGCGTGTAACTTTCCCTTTTTCTTTTAACTTAGTTTTCAAGGATTTCTCCTTTTTTATTTCACCCAACAAAAATTGAATTTGGACTTGAAATTTTCAATGGAGGTATGCTAAACTAAGAACTATCTTCACAAATTGTTTTGGATTTTTTTTGTATCGATTTTGTGCCCAAAACAAAGTGGTCTGCTGTTTGCGCCTAACTGATGTTTTGCACTAGATATGTCCCCCAAACGTAGTAGGGGCATATGATGTATATCTAGTACAAACGTCCTACTCTCTGATCATGCTAATCCTATTGATTAGGGCATCAACTCAAGAAGCAGGGAATCTGCACTACATGTGTCCCTATAGTAAGAAAAGAGGCACGGAAGATCTTAAATTGTATTTCAAGAGCAGGGGAGAAATTCAAGTCTTTCAAAAAGTGTGAAGAAAGGTTGTTATGGGAGCAAAACTATCTCCCTCGATGACGCAAAACAATAAACGGTAAGTCTTCAGGATTGGATCAATAACTAATATATGTTATCTTGAGAGAGTCTGGCCAAAGACTTGGCTTCCGCGCTACTCAAATAGTCTAGTAACCTTGGTGCAAAAGTGGGAAAAAAGGAAAAAAAAAAGGAGTAAAAAATCAGTCAGTTTGGTATTCGCCGTGATAGGATTTTCTGATAGATTTATGAGCTATGGATTGTATTTGTGCGCTCAACATGGTTTGTGCAGTCCTCATTTAATCTGTTGCATTATTAATGTAAAAAAAGCTTTCCTTGACAAAGTTGCCTGATGCTTAATATTGTTTAATAATGCCCCAGTGGAATGTAATTTCCTTAATCTTCTATCCACTGTTCTACCTATGCACATAATACTAAAGTAACTAAACTGATGCTGTTATCCTATAATTCTTGATGACTTGATCAGCCTGATTATTTCATGAAATATGTATTGATATAATTTTTGCTGAGTAATGTACACGTATTCTGAGATATTAGTGATTTAGTGTGTGCCTCGGGACTTTGAATTATGCATGTATGAACAATATTGTCTTAGTGGCTAGTGAGTTTTGTTTCTATGATAATTGTAATTGGTATCTACTAGACCTCTGATTTTTGGTCTTTAATTAGGTTATAAACTACTTGCTCCGAGGGTGGCTTAAGAATGTAGAGTCTGAGGGTTCAATTGACATCCCATTTCTTGAAGATCCCAGCTATGATGAACAAGGTGTATCAAGGGAGCTGGAATTTGTCAGAAAGAGATCCAGGAATTCAGTTCGTGTGTGGAATTTCCTTGTGGAGCCAGCTGAGCTCATTCTTGAAATCTCATGTCTCCAACTCACGGATAATATCTAGACAATTCACCCCTATAGTTAGATATTAAAAGCTTCAATTGGATATTGTATTCATTATTATTTATTTAAAATAGTCAGATTGATGCATAGATGTACTAAATAGACAGGATTTTGAACATTTCTAGTGAATGTAAATATGTGCAGTACAGAGCTAGCTTCTAGCTTAAAATATGTGCAGTGGTTGTGGATAGCATTAGGTGCTATTTCGAAGGAATTTAAGATCTGATAGACTGATAATATTTTAAGGTGAAAGAAATAACAATATATTTTAAAAGAAAAACAGAAAGAAAAAACACCAGACTGAAGTCTAGCAGGCAACATGTTTCATGGTATCACTGAGAGACCCTCGAGGCGACAAATAATGCCTGTTGTGAAAAGAAAAGTGAGTTTGTCTAATGTTATCCAAAACCTTATGATCTTATTGTTGTAAACAATGCGATATAAGTATATATTTAGATTAATTCCAGTATATTTAAAAAAGACGCAAGCATGATATAAAAAGCATATAAATAACTTAATTAACATATAATCATGTGAACTCTTTAAGTCATTGAAACGTATGCCTAACAAATATATCATGTAAGAGTCTATAATCAACATATACATATGTAAACAATACAAGTCATTGCACCTGAATGCTGATCTCAACATAAGCATAACATGTATGACCAAATTCAGTATGTTAATAATATTTTGAATGTTATATATTGCTCTATACTAGTTGCACAAGATTTGATCTTGGCCGTCTCCACACTGTATTTCATATGAAATCAAGTATATATGATAGTTTTTAGATCAGATCTTGAACTCAACAAATACTTGCTATCTTAAACTGATAATAAATCATCAAGTCTACCTTGCTATATATCAAGAAAACATCATCATCATCGAACTATCATTCAAATACATGAACTTATAGATTGAAGCTAGACACCAGAATCAGGAATCAACTACAAAGATTGCAAACTGATTACTATCAACCGAAAGTAGATGCTACAAATGGCAACAAGTATTACAAGATGATTCACCTATTCAAAGCATGAATGTTACAAGTAGTCTAACAGCTCAAAATCTGTATATATATATATATATATATATATATATATATATATATATATATATACAGTGATAATTTCATTCATCATTGAGCAGTTAGCCCACAGAGTCCTTTTGCAATTTTCAAACAGTGATGACTCATAGATATATGAAAATGGATCTCGAAATTGTAAAGGATAAGCAGTCGAAAAACTCACGGTACAGGTGATACTCAAAATCACCGAGACAAAAACACATAAGGCAAGGCACGCATAGATCGTTATTTTAGAAAACCAAACGCCTCGCAATACCACGTAAAGAAACAAGGTTGATGGAGATACAATGCTGGCCTTCAAACTCCCGCACACAGAAGAACGAAGTCAAGGATCGAGGAGGATGCCACACAAGACCGACAGTGCACTAGCCAAGCGCACTCAAGAAGCCGAAGGAGCCAAATCCCTCTCCCTTCTTCAGATCAAACCTCGGCTAACCACAGCCACCTTTCTCCAAATGGTGCAGGTTTCTCCACCACAAATCCCAAAGAACAGGACTCACGGGAAACCAGCAGTAGGTGTACACCCAAGGGTCAAGAGCTCGACACCGGTGACTTGAAATCGGTGGCACAAGAGCTCCAGATCTCTCCAAACCCAAAGACGAGATCAATCAGAGAAGAAGGCAAAAGGGGGAAAACTCACTGGATCTCGATCTACCAAAGTAAGAAAAAGAACACGGCTTAAATAGAGGAGGCCAGGACCAGCGATGCGATGGCAGCAAACAGCCAGCTCCGTGGAGCCCAGGCCTACCCGCACCTCTAGCACCGCCTTTCTGATCGCCATGCGCACAAGGCCGGGAGACCAGCTCCCATCCACCGAACCGGCACAACGACCTTATCTCTTCATCTCCACCCATCAATAGGTGGGTCCCACTCCTTTTATTTTCCTTTATTCTTTTCTCAATTGAGAAATTACCAAACAACCCTCGAATATCCAACACTTACTGTTAGCTTCTATTCTGTTTATTGTTCCGGGTATTTTGTTGACAATATTATCATAAACTTTGCATAAAACTTCCCGCTAAATCTAGCTTAACTCTAATTCTTGTTTATAGTGTTTTGAGATGTTTAATTCGGATTCCTAGTGAATGTAAAATTGTCAAAAAGGACCATGATTGTTATTCTGCTATTTGAGCTCTCCTAGTAGAGTTCCAAATCCCAACGGGTTTTTTTTCTCATATTGATAGGCTTTGGATAGCATTAGGTTCTATGGCAAATGAATGTAAGATCTGATACTATTTTAAGGTGAAAGAAACAACAAAAATCGGGGAAAAAAGAGAAAACACCTTACTGAAGTCCACTAGGTAACATGTTACGTGGTATTATTGCTGAAAAAGAACTGCTGAGTTTGTATAATGCTATCCAAAAAATTGTGAGTTGATTATCTATTGTAGTTCTTAGTTCTATTCTGTTTACTGTTTCTGTATATTTTGGCCACAAAAATTCCTTGTTTTATAAACCTTACGAAAAGCTTACAGCTAAATCTTAACCAATAGCATGCAATGTGTCGGACCTGGATTTTGCAATCCAGAATCCTCTGTGATTCCACCGTACTATTCTCTAGATCAGTAGATAGTGCTCACAGATATATTACTAAACATCAAAGTATATATCATACAAAAGCGTAAATATATTAGTGCATACTTATGGGCTGATTAGCCCGAAATTAATAAAATACAGCAGCGGAAACAAAAACTTCACACAGATGAGTCCCTCAAGACATACTCACAGGCAGCGAACTGGGGTTCGAGACCTAGTTATCGGCCTCTTCATCTTCTTTACCATCGTGACCGAGTGTATTGCTGAAGCGCAGTGCTCTAACTCCTCATTCTGTATTGATTGAGTGAGTGAGGGTGAGCATAAACCACCGTGCTCCATAAGCCAACACATAATATGCAATTATATAGATGCATGGCTTGTCGAAGGAAGTCTCGGGCTAGTTTTATTTGCCAAATGCCTTAAAAATTTGTAAAAATTAGAAATTCCTAATACTTAGAAGATTTAACTAAAACAAATTTTCTAAATGTGTGAAATAATGCAATAATAATAACGATTCAAATTTCATCCACCGTTACATGGTTTCTACACCTTATGCTAATCTTTCTGCATCATATCTATATAACTTTAACATTGGAGCAACACCTAGGGTAACACAAATCAGGACTTTTTATGGCCCACCACTTTTTCAATTCCACCTACGAAGTTTTTGAAATATAACTATCTCAAATTAAGTTCTCATGCAAGCCCATGACTGTGGGCATAGCCGTTCAAACAATATTTATTCTGCAGAATTTGTACACTTTACCCCACAAGAGAAAACCATCCTATTTTACCCGCACGATTCCTTAGTTATGTAGATAAGGGGATAGTTAAATAACTTTTCAAAATATCTCGCCCTTTCCGTCATCTCACCCATATGGGTTGCTCTCACACGAGGCAGGTCTCATAAGTTGTCTGGGATGCCTACACAACAACTAGCCATAGTGGGACTATGACATTCCCCAACGATTAGCGCAACTGATAGACCTCACCCTCCCCTCGGAAGCCGAAACAGATTCTGCACTTGTACTATCCAAATGTTTCAAGGGAATATAATATTGACAAGTTAAGTAATGGGCATGTAACTAGAATATTAAAATAATTATAGATTTGCATATAAAATATCGGCACACAATTTAATAATCTAAACAGAAATAACTTGCATAACTTGTAGGTTCAACATGATCAAAGTATTGACTCACCTTGCGTGGTTTACCGCGGTCTTGTGCTCACTCAATGCCTTCTCATTTGATGGTCTTGAGCTTCTAGTCTTCATCTAGATCTTAGTCTCGCTAGATCCATTGATTCTTCATAATTCATTTTCTAATTACGTGCTAAACAACTGATCCAAATAAATACGAATAACTCAATAGTCTAAATAAATCCAAATAAATTCAATTTAGTTTTATTGTAATTACATGGGTGATCTAAGATAAAGTTTATTATGCATAGGTCATTTCCAAAGTCTAATGAGGTTTGAGGAATGAGGGAGAGAAATCTGCCGAGACGGATATCAAGGAAGGGTTCATGACAAGAGGAATATTCATGGGAATATTCCGCTTCGAGTTCAAAGATAGCTACGCATAGCTGATTGTAGAATACCATACATCGATCTTTTTATTAGTAACTTCTTCTGTTATTTTTATATTTATTAAGAAAGTTCCGTGAGTCAGCTTAGACCTATGGCAGATGTATAAGTCTCACTGAGTATTATTTCTAGCAATTTGAGATGTATTATTTTAGGTAGTCCTAATATTACCCTTAGGTGCCCTTTTTATTATTGTCCGCATTTTCATATACTTATATGCTAACATCACCTTTACCTTAGTCACATCATTGCCTGCTTACCTTAATCATAACTTGATTGTCATTTTAGACAAAGTTCTTAAATACTTGGGTATTTACACAAATTTACACATCACTTGTGCCTTTTATTAGCACTCGGGTTTGAGAGTTATACCAACGGCACGATGATCATTTTTAATAGTTTTTTAACTATATATAAGGTAGCCTTTAGTTCGAGACTCGATGTTTACAGTTAAATATTAACAATATAATATTCCAACTTAATTTTCTTTATTTTGTTCTAACCGAGATTTTAGTTATGACTTCGTGACATTTGAGCATTTACCCACAGCTATCTTTTAACAATGTCTTTATTTAGCATTTATATTTCAAAATAACTATTATAACATAATTAATTATTCTAGATCATTTACCATGCCTTATGGATATGGACCATTCAAGATTTACTCCTCCGACATTTTTATTTTATTAGAACCTTATTTGATTTTTGTACTTTTTATTATGTACATATATATTTATCCATAACTAAATTATATACCACTATATGTTTAGTTGAGTTTACGCTAATTATTTATATTAGCAACTATTCAAAATATCTTTCCTAACACTCCAAATTTAATCATCTACAGTTTACACAAAATTCAAATGAGCTCAAAAAATTTTGATTTTGGTTCCATTGGACATATCTTGAATTTAGATAAATTTAGAAATTTGTTTCACCAAATTTGAAGTGAAGATGAATAAATTGTGCCTATTTAAAGTTCTCTGTTTGAATTAATCTAGAAATCATAAAGGGGAGATAGATCTCTCACTGATAGGCGGGGCCTACAGTGGTTACATTCAGACCAGTCTGATTGTTCGGGATATTCGAACTGAAGGGACTTTCGGACTGTCCAATCGTCTATGGGAATGTTTGGATTGTACGAACGGTTGGGACGTGCGAGCTGTCCAATCAGTTGAGGGATCGTTCAGACCATCTGATCATCTGTGGAAATGTTCGAACCATCCAAACGACAACCTTTGTTAACAGGGCACCTGCCCCCTTTTTGCCGTTAATGAGGGGCTCTTCGTCGGTGGTGGAGGCGGCAGCCGGACGTGCACATTTCAAAAATGGGATGTTCATGCCTGAACGCACGTTCGGGTCTAGCCCCATCGACCAATTTGATGGTGGTGGTGGTCGACGGTGACCACAGGCGGTGGCAGAATAGGGGAGGGGTGGCCATGGCGGTATGTCACACCGGAGAGCAATTGGCTAGTAGGGGAGCATATAAGTGTGGACAAGATGCTACCTTAGTGTTTGGCACGGCACAGGAATGATGATGACGATCTGGTGGCATGAAACAGTGATGAGTGGAGGAGGTGCATGGTGCCGACGAGGTATAGGTGTCAATGAGTTCGGCCAAGGGTAGGGATGGCGTCGCCTTACTTCAAGGATACTCTGACTCGATGGAATTGGCTTGGTGCAACTCCAATCGGTAGATCTTCCGACGGCCAGCGTTGGAAAAGACAGTGCCGGTGGCGCTTCTGCGGGCAGCATGGGCGACAGTCTGAATAGTGTAAGGCAAGGGATGGCCGCCTGGCTGGGGAAGAGCTGCTGAGATGGTCTGCAATGACATGCACGGTGACGTGGGAGCTGTAGCACTGTGAAGCAGGTGATTGGTCACAGTAGCAGGGGCGTGCCCTGTAGCTGACCTAAGCAGGTACGGCGTGGTGGTCCGAGCGGAGGCCCGTTGTCCTATGGCCGAGCAGTGAGTCAAAAAGATGGAGAGCTAGACGCAACAGCATTTCTGTGGTGACGAAGGAGTAGCGCTATAGCAGCGTAGGCAGTCAACAATGGCATGGGCGACGGGGGCACGCCTGTGTCCATCGGTCGCAAGGGAGAGGCACGGCAGGAAGATGGGCTGCTGTGGCAGGGCCGACGGATGAAGACCCGGCCGTAGCAACGCATGGGTAAGGGAAGGAGATGGCCCAGGGCTGGCCTGGCCAGGCCGAAAGGCTAGAAAAATTATGGGGCTAGGCCTGTTGTCCATTTTTATGATGTTTACTAATCATCAGTTATCCAATTTCTCTTATTCCAATTTTTCATATATCCATTAAATTTAATTTTTCATTAGCCCATGTCTTTTATTGTTCAATTTACAACCATATTCCTAGTAAGTTCTCCTACCCTAATTGTTGGATCATCTTTTCAGATTCATCTTTTATTTTAGCCTTAACTTTCACTAATTATACCCTTAACTTTCATTAATTATACCTTCCTTTTGAATTAGGTTTTTATATTTATAATTTCTTGCCGTATATTTTATTTTGTTGTTCTGAATATTACTTGCATTTGGGAATTATTCCCAGTTATTAACTTGCATTACACGAAATTCAGAAAATCCCAATTAAAATTGCAGAAGTAATTCGAGTGCCAACCAAATGCAGTAAAAAGTTTTTAAATTTTCCTCATTTTCGAACATTCGAATTCTAGGATGTTACACAACGTTTCAGCTGCAGTAACTACCTTTGTTTAGCTAGAGCAAGCGCATATTAATAGGGGTGCAAACGGTCCATCCAGCCTAATAAATTTGGAGCCTAAAACCGGATACCTAGAGTTTTGTCAAATAACGGATTGGATCTGGATAGTTTTACAGAGCTATCAAAAAATTAACAGAATAGTTTCCAAAAAAATATCTATTACCTATACAGAACCAAGCCTGTAAACTACTAAACCCTAAGCACCTCAATCAGGGCCTGTTCATATAGCTTTTGGTTTTGATTTATGAATAGTAATAACTTATAGAGAAACTTGCAGAGATACACTCGTGTACGATTTTGACCGATATAAATAAAGTCACTATAATATGTATTATAATTGATTAATAAATTTTATTTTAAAAAACTATTTAGTTTAAAAGTGAGATATTATAAAAACTATTTATTATTAAAAAATAATTTTTAGAAGACATTACCAAACAGAGTCCCCCGACTCCCCGTCGCCCTCCAGCCCTCCCGCTGACTACCCCTAGCCCTAACCCTAACTCCAAAACACCGCCGCCTCCCTCCCACGCCAGCCTCCAAATCGCCACCACCACCGGTTGTCCTCGCCGCCGCCGCCGGGTCTCCTCGCCGTCGCCACCGGGCCTCCTCCTGCTCCGACGCCATTTTTTCTGTTTCCTTCCCCAATGCCCAAGGGCGGATCTACAATAATTCAAGGGTATTCAGTTAAATACCTAAATTTTTTGATAAAAAAATTAATATATACAAGATATAATACATATATATATACACTTAGTTAGGCTAAAATTACTATTTTCAGACCCATCCCCTTACGGCTCATCCTCATTTCACCAAGCGCACAGCCCATCCATTTTCGCGTCTCCCCCCGCCCCCGGCAACCCAGCCCGGCTCTTCTCTTAATCTCCAATCCCCATCCCCATTTCTCCTCTGATTTCCCCGTTCGGCGTTCGCCCCGACGGCCAATGAGGCGACGCCCCCGGTCTTCCCCTCCGTGACTCCGTCCCTCCCGTCGGCTTCATTGGCTCCCACCTCTGCGAGAAGCTCATGGCCGACACAAACCACGTCGTCCTCTCCGTAGACGTCTACTGCGACAAGATCCGGCACCTCGTTGACCCCGCGCCGTCGCACCTCGCCGGCCGCATCTCCTTCCACTGCCTCAACATCAAGAACGACTCCAGGCTCGAGGGGCTCATCAAGATGGCCAATGTGGTCTGACTCTCACCCTCGCATTCCCTCTTCTCTTTCCAGTGTATTTTATTTTTAGGGGGCAGGCGTTCTTGGCTGCTGGATTGATTGGTTGGCAGAAATCCGAGCCATTATCAACATCGATTTTTTTGGGTGGATTGTTCGAAATTTATGGACTCAATTGTGCTTTTATCGATCTGCGCGTTCCCCTTAATTTTGGCAAGTTATTGACGAACGAATTTTGCTTGCTTTCCTCTCCGCACCTACTCGGATCTGCGAAGACGATAAACCTGTCGGCGATCTGCCCGCCGGAGGACTACAACACGTGGCCCCTCGACACCATCTGTAGCAAGTAGCAACTTCATCGACGCCCTCCCAGTGGTACACCGCCATTTCTCTCCCAGATTCCCGCAGAATGTTTTGTGGTTAATTTTGGCGCTTCCTAGTGCCAAATGCATCGATATGAGATGTGTTTGCTCTGTCCAGGTGAAGTACTGCTCGGAGAACAACAAGCGTCTGATCCACTTCTCCACGTGCGAGGTCTACGGCAAGACCATCGGCAGCTTCCTCCCCCAAAGACCACCCTCTCCGCAAGGTGATGGCTAATTCTCCACCCCCTGATAAGAATCTGCCTGCACATGTCATTCATTTGTGGATAATGTGGCTTCTGAACTGGCCTTACCTATTTCGGTTGGTTGAATAAAGAAAAGAATTGGGTTGGGGGTGGAAGGGATCTGGTGCAGGTTGTCGCTAGATTGAGATGTTTAGCTGTAATTATTCTGTCCTTGTAGTACGGTCCTTGTATAGATTTTGTGTTGGTTGGGAATGGATATTCTAGTTGAAGCTTGTTCGGTGAGTAGAGCAACTTGTGTATTTCTGTCATTAGCAACACCCAAAGTCTTTAACTTATCTTTGTAACGATGGACATTTTGAGTTTCCACCAGCTAAGGGTGCAGAAAATGGCCTTGAATTCACAATTGTGAGACCTTTCAATTGGATTGGACCAAGGATGGACTTTATTCCTGGTGTTGATGGTCCTAGTGAGGGTGTTCCTCGCGTTTTGGCTTGCTTCAGTAATGTATGTACGCTTGTCCCTTGCTGAGAATGAATACCTTCATTGCATTATGTTCAATCTTCTTAGAAGATATATGCTACCAATGAATTTGCAGAATCTCCTCCGTGAAGAACCCTTGAAGCTTGTTGATGGTGGCCAGTCCCAGAGAACTTTTGTTTATAGGGTGATATATATATATATATATATATATATATATATATATATATATATATATATATATATATATATATATATATGGGAGCATATCTAGTGCAAAAGGGTATTTCAATGCAAAAGTGCAAAAACTTCTCTCTGACCATCGGATGCATTATGCGGATCGGATCAAAGAGGGTGGAACTCCCACCTCATTTAATTTATTTAATCAATCTTTCACAAAACCCCTGCATAGATTAAGTTTTATGGGGTAGGGTTCCACCTTCCTTGATATGAGTACATCTGGATCGGATCGAGATAGCTCTTAGAAATTTTTGCACTTTTACACTAGATATGCTCCATATATATATATATATATATATATATATATATATATATATATATATATATATATATATATATATATATATATATATATATATATATATATACACACACACACACACACACACACACATATATACATACATACATACATATGTATGTATGTATGTATGTATGTATGTATGTATGTATGTATGTATGTATGTATGTATATATATATATATGTATATATATATGTATGTATATATATATATGAAGAAGTCTATAAATTTGAAATCTTTGTGAGAGAGCTGAAAAGAGCAAAAAAGGGTAGGATTAGCAAGGTATATAACTGTCATTAATCTCTATAATTTATTATTTAATTCATGTCATTATGCTAGTCTTATGTCGCTTATTTTCTCTAAAAAATAATTAATTTCTATAATTTACGTATTTTTGTTATATTTATATACACATATCATTGTATCGGTGTTTTGTGTGTAGTGGTGTATCATGATATTGACATATCTAAGCAATCTATCTATAAAATTTAAATACCCATTCTAAAAATCCTGTATCCACCGCTGCCATCGCCGCTCCCTGCTTCTGCCCCGACGCCCACGACCCACTCTCCACTCTCCTGAAATCGAGAAAATAGCTTCCACACGAAAAACCAATGCAATCCCTCTCGTCCCGCGTCGTCTCTAGTCCCTACCCTCTTTGTTCCCCATTTGCGAAATCCAGTCCGGTGCGGCAGCAGCAAATTAAGGTCCGGCGATGGCAGATTAGTTTTCGGGGGTGGTAAGTAGCGCCACGGGGCGGTAAAGCTGGCCACTGGGCTGTGTCGGGCCGGCACGGTACGGGCCCGGGCTCGGCATGGCCCGTTTAGGCATAGCCCGTTAAGGTCCGTGTAATAAACGGGTCGTCTGCGTCTTTACTGTGGCGCGGTGTAAGCCGTGCGCGGCCCGATCTTTGTCGCCGTGCGGGCTGGGCACGCAGTTAAGGCTTAACGGGCGTCGCCCAACTAACCCGTTTAGCCGAAAAACAGAGAAAAATAAGAAAAATTGTAAAAAAAATTGTAAAAAATTCAGAAAAAAATTCAAAGAAATTATAGACATTGTTAATCATAAAAATAAATATTTGCAATGACATAATGAGATTTATTAACTTATTAAATTAATTATAAAAATAAATATTTGCAATTATATAGAAAATTATAAGCGGGTCGTGCCGAGCCGGGCCGGCACGGCCCGACGGCTAAACAGGCCGTGCCGCACCCTCAGCCCAGGCACGGCCCAATCCGGCGTACCGTGCTGGCCTGACCCGTTTACGGGTTGTACCCGTGCCGTCGTGGGCTAGGCCTACAGTACCGGATCGTGGTGTGGCCCGTTTAGACCCAGCCCATTTGGCTACCTTTAGGGGGTGGGCGGTGACGCCCGTGGAGGAGGAGGCGTGGCCAGCGCAGCACCTGGTGGAGGAAATATCTTCATGCCAGTGTGTGCCTGTGGCACTTGGTCTTCGTCGACGGCGACCAAAACATCGACCTCGGCACAATCACTGTGCAGCCATCTCTCGGCTGCACTGTCGCGCGAGCGGGCTCCAACTGCTACGTTCTTGTTGTCCGCCGCGTGCGCTCGAGGTTAGTCCCCTCCGCTCAGTTATGGAACCTGCCCATTTTCTTCCATCAACGCCTGAGAGCACAACCTGTACTTTTGTTCCTCAATTCTACTGCAGCTACTCGGCTAGCATTACAATCGGAATACAAGTTGTTGAATACAACTACTATAATTTACTGCACAGTGATTGTGCCGAGGTCGACGTTACCATTACCTGACGTTTTTAAGCTATGAAGATTTAGAAAATGAATATACCTTATAGATATAATTATCATATTTATGGTATATTTCATTCTCTCCAATGTGAATACATTATAATGTTATATGATATACTAGTCTACACATTTTTTATTTTGTTGAATCTCTTCTAGATGTGTAATTGCATTTTTATTTGCGGGTCATCGAAGCTTTCATAATATCGTGTTGAGGTACTTGTTATATTATCTTTTTTTTCTTTTCATCTATAGATATTTAACTGTGTGCTAGATTTTAAAACTATTGTAATTATCAACATTATTTGTATTATATGTATATAAATTTGTTTACGTTTATTGGTTATACTTGCGTTCGTAGCTTGGCCACACCTATACTTCCAAATTTTCTTGGCTCCGCAGTGCCACTGCTGCATACCTTTGTTAGTTTTTGTTTGTTCCATGTTTAAACGTTGTAATCTCTTGGGTTCGAGCTGGTCCCCGTGCGCATAAAAGCCGCCTTTCCGCAACTCGCTTGATAGTTGTTACTGCGTTCCGTGCGTGCTTTCGTGCTGTGTATTACTAACCTGGTTTCGAATCTATTTGATATGGCTGTGATTTCTAATTTTTAGTTGAAATCTTTAAATTTTAACTGTTTACGATAAAGATTACGGATAAAGAGATAATCGTTTACGATTTTGGATTATATAGATGTTGGGCTTTTAATGTGTACCACAATTAACTTGTAGATCCCGTCTTAAAAAAATACTCTATTTAAAAGTTAGGTATTATAATAAAAACTAAAAACCGCTTTCAAAAGCCAAAAAAAACTGCCCTGCCTCTGGTAAATGTGTCAGCTAGCTTCTGCAGACGGCAGGCTTTGGGGGTGATCGGAATAGCGATGGCTTTTGCTGAAAAAATACTATAACTAGCTGAAAAAACACTGTAGCTGAGTTGGTTTATTGAGTATAATTAAATATAAAAATATTTAAAAAAACCAAAAATAAAAAACGAAAAAAAGTATAAGCAATTTTTTAAAAAAACGAAAAAATAAATTTTCTCAGAATAGAATCTTTGTAGCTCGATTATGCGCTCTGATATTTTATCGCCCGTCGTTGCGTTCACAAAAATCGTTCTGATCGCTCCCTTTGTATTGTATCAGCGACGAAGTACCGGAGGAGGAGTAATATCCACCTAGCATGTTTTTTTACAGTATGCACGCATTAGTAAATGTTCAGTTGATCAGGGAACTAAAAAGACCATGAAGAGGATGACAGCTTTTATACGCTTGTTTGTTATACTGTAGCACTGTAGGTAAGTATAGATGCATGGTAAGATATGAGTGGTTTTTTTTTGCTATAGTTTATGATTTAAAATTTTAAATTTTGACTGTTCGTAAGAAGTAATATGCAGAGAAAATAGTTATATATGATTTTAACCCGTATAACTAAACTTAGAATATTTTTTACTATAATCTTCCTATTATCTTTGTATTAAAAAATATAAATTTAAAAATTAGTTACTGTAACTATAGTTATAAACGCCGAGGCATAAGCTAAACCGAAAGCACCTATACTCAAAATGTACAAGCATGTAGATACGATATCTCAGACATACGTACACACGTCATGGCTGCACTACTTAGGGGGTGATCGGAATAGCGATGGCTTTTGGTTTTAATTGAAAAACATTGTAACTATTGAAAAAAACTGTAGCTAATGAAAAAACATCAGGTGAGTTAGTAGATAGTGTAGTGAATAGTGAAAAAAAAGCTGAAGTTAGAAGCTGAAGCTGAAAAAAGCCAAAAAAACCGAAACGATCACCCCTTAGATAATTGATAAGATCTATCTAGATGTACAGGAGTACCAGATTTGCAGGTGGTAACCGAAGGAAGTTACAGGAGCAGCGAGGTAAGTAGAGATTGCAAAATGGGATGAGGCTTTAGCGGGCGAGCGAGAATCTCTGCAGTGTAGTATATTATTCGGCCCCTGGACTGGGCTCAAACCGCCAAAACCGAAGCCTCCTGCCAAAATTTCGCGCCAAGGCGCCGCCGCCCACCGGGCACTTGCGGCGCCGGGAGGGCGAGGCGAATCGGTCAAAACGCCCCACTCGTTGCTCCCTCACCGACCGAACAGCTAGCTCCGGCCGTTGAACCATCACTGACGCGTGGGCCACCAATACCCGCTCGCGATCGTGGCGGGGTAAATTGCTGGGTGTGTCCGGTAGCATCGCCTGGAGCCGCCAGTGCGTCGGTCCGGCCCACGCGGCAGGTGGAGGAAGACCCCAGCGCAACGCTACAAAAGGGCAAAAAAAAACCGTAGCGCTCGAGAAGCTAAAAGAAAGCCACTGTAGTGGAGTACTGTACCCTGTAGCAGCGTTCCTCCTCGTGTAACGGGTAGTAGTGGACCAGGTATTTTTTAAGCACCCAAGGAGGAACAGCCTAGTGCCCGACTGTATTCCACGTGTACGTACACCTCCTTCGAAAAATATTCGCACGCTTGACTTCTTGCTACTACTATCACTCGTCGATTCTCGAGAGGGAGCCACCAGAGAATTATCTCACCGTGAAAGCGACATGCTTTGTTTTCGGCTTTTCAGTCAGTGTTAATCTATCACTATTTATCAAATCTAACTGCAACTAAAATTCATCAACTGTAGATAGACCAAAGAACGGAGCTAAAATGAGTCGCAGCTGGATTCTCGCGTGATTCAAGTTCTACTATCGGCTACAATATGTTGTATATACCAAAGGCGAAATGAAATTTTCTTATTTGATAAAAGAAAAAAAAGGAAGAGAATAGGGGCCCACTGCCGGTGGGCTAGAGATAAGGATAAGGAGGAGCTCCTCCTCCCTTCATTTTGACCAGAGCGCATAGGGGGCAAATTGGGGGGAGCGGCAGCACAGGCGAAAAGGCTGGCGGCGGCGGTGGCACACCCGGCGTCGGCACGTTCGGCAGCGGGCCCCACCCGACGGCCCCGTCCTCCCTCTCGCTCGTGCGGCCCGGTCCTCCCGCTCACGCCTTCTCCCGTGCGTCCCGTGCGACTCGCTCCCATGTGGTTGCTCCAGATCCGGTATTCCCGTGCTTGGCTTGGTCTTCGCGTGCAGTGTGGAGGCGACGGAGGTGGATGGCGCAGGTAGCAGGCATGGGTTTCGGCCTGGCTGTTGGAGGCCGCCGCGCAACCCCTCCTCCCTTCGGCTGTAAGAAGAGTTCTCCTCTTCTTCCTTGAGGAATCGGAAAAGACAGTGAGCTCTCCTCCTCTTCTCTTTGATACTTGTGTGGTGCCCTTGGTGTTTCGGTGGTGGTTGTTTGGCATCCCTAATCCGACTTCAGTCCTCCGTTGGTGGTGCTTGACGTCAAGGAGTTGGCCGACTTCTATCGAGAACTTGTGCGGCATTCCTCTACCTCGGCTTTGTCAGTGTATGTGCGGCAAAGAAGGGCTTTGTATCTCCGTTGCTTATTGACCTCTCTCACGGTGGTGTGGAGGGGCAATAGGTTTTCTGGGACAGCGCTATTCAGCGTGCCTAGCTCCCTGACCTTCTCGGTGATTTCGAGTATCACTGGTATTGTGAGTATACTGTTGTTTCTTTACAGTTTACAATCTATTCATTTCGGTGGGATTGATTGCTCGATGATGAATATGGTGGTATGCTGAAATTGGATGTATTAAACCTTGAGCTCTAAATACTCATTCACTTACTGTTAATCTCATTAAAGAATTGCAAATTGATTGTTGCTTTATAACTTATTCAGATTCATAGTTTTCGGTATATGCATGTTTTAGAATTGCTTAAATGCAGATTTGATTACTTGTTCATGGGCTTGTTCTGTTGTGTATAACTTGATGAGTTGAGGGATATTGTATAACCTGCTGGTAGATCAAGTTGAATAAGTTATTGCCACTAGTTTCAAGTGATCACTTTACTTTCATGCTGTGTTGACCAAAGCTATATAAACTGATTATTATTTAATTGAGATTTAACAGTTGTGACATAGAGCTCAAAGTTTAAAATTCTCATGGACATATCCAATTAGTGAAGAGCATAAACCATAAGTAGTGGGATGGCCAAGAGATAATCTTGAGTAACCCTACAATCTGAAAGCACCATTTGCAAATTAACCATTGTTTAATATTATGATAGACACGATGATTTTCGTGGTATATATGTTGAACATATGCTTTTACACATATGGCTTTGGAAGTATTCATGTTTATGAAATAATCAAGTCTTGTGTGTGCCTAGTATACCATATATATATTGTTATTAATTATATTAGAATTAAGTTTAAGTATATACTTATATCACAATTACTATAACACAGTAAAGAATAGAAGGGGCCGAGAGTAGAAGGGTAGAGGGCGTAGGCGCGTTTGCCCTCGCTTCCTTTCTGTTGGAGCCGATGGGCCGAACGAAGGACGGGGATCGACAATGGATCATGGACTAGCGTGCACGATTTCGGCCTCGGAGTGCGGTGGAGTTGAAGGGCGTCGCCGTACGTGCGCGCGGGCGTAAAATAGTGGCCGAACGGGACCCGACCCGATCGGCCGTGCGCCGAGCGAGACGGCCGGCCTTTACCGTAGGACGCAGCCATTCGACCACTCGTGCTGCCTTCGCCTGTACAATCCTGATCAAATGAAATGTTTCGAGTTATGGCCGCAGAGGGAGCACGCCTCCTCCAATACTGATGCTTCGATCACTCCGCTGCGTTCAACAGCGGGTGCGGAGGCAGGAATTTAGATTGCTTGGAGCTAAATAAGCTATACAATGTAAAAAAAACATTTCATGAGGATGACGACAATGTACTAATCAAAATGAAATTTGCTAAAGATCAATGGACTGCAATAGAAGTTTTAAAATTGCGAGAGGGCCCAGTCCTTGCCAGCCCCCCTCTCCCTCCACCCCTGTAATCAAGCGAAAGTTCCTGCATTTCAATTGGTGCGTGTACTCTCTAATTCCGCTCATCGATCTACTTCCACGGCCGGCGACGCCCGCCACCACTTGGTCAGCTGTGGATTGTCCAGATCAGTCAGATGCGAGATGTCTCGCTTGGGATGTGGGATCAAGCACTTGTGTCCCATTTGGACAATTTAAACCCCAAGTGGCTGCTATGGAGTAGCAGCACGATCATTTCTGGCTTTGCCAAGCACGAAGAATCCTTCGGCACTCGATCTGCACTGCACGGCCATTACTATCGTGGTCGTGGAGTTGGACGATCGCAGAGCTAGAGAAACTGCCCGACCAAGGTATATACACACTCCTACGACTAATGCTGCTCGCCGCCGTGGGCCCGAGTCGCTTGTACAATCAGCAGCGGGCAGCAATGTTGTCCGCTCGGTCGGTTGAAATTTAATGGTTTATGGTTAAAATTGTATTGTAGTTGATTGAAATTATATTGTAGTTGATGGTAATTTATTTGACGTAATTAATTTAAAAATAGAAAAAAAATATACCTATCACGTATAATACAAACAAATATATAAAAATACTAAAAATCTAAGTGCAAATGAGCAGACCTAAAGCAGCTCTTTCAGCGGATGACCACTGAAAGCATCATACCATTTTGTTGGCATTCTAGTGCAGCTGGCTCTGAAGTTTCAGCATCCTTATCGTCTGAAGGGGCGGCTGCGAGATACTCATGTGCGACAAGGCCTTCGTTGCTCGCCTCTCCGGCGTGCCCGCCCGCGACCTCCTCGTCCTCGGCCCCCTCCTCTCCCGCTCCCCCAGCATCCTCGGTGAGCTGACGCTGTGAAGTTTCGATCCCTGTGACTTCGTCCATTCAAGTGCATAGCTGCATATAAGTGAAGAGTCGCCACTAGAACATGTGGTACTAACACATCGGTTTAATATTATACTTGCGTTTCTGGTTTTGTGTTCTAGCAAGTGAGAAGGCTATGGTAATCAATTTGGAATTAGTAAGAGCAATTGTGACTGCTGATGAAGTTCTGCTGCTGGAGCCTCTTGTTCAGGAGGCTCTCCCATTCGTTGAGAAATTACGGCGGCAATTCCCACTGAAGAGTCTGGAGGTTGATGTTGGCGCTGGCCATGTGGATAATCAAGATGCTTCTTGTGTAAATGGGGCAGCTGGTGCTGAGCTTCCATTCGAGTTTCAGGTGCTGGATCTGGCCCTGGAAACCGTGTGCTTGTCGTTCAACTCCACCGTATCTGATCTTAATAGGCATGCCATTTCTGTGCTGGATGATTTGACCAAGAATGTGAGCAATAGGAATCTCGAGCGTGTCCGGTGCATGAAAAGCAGCCTCACCTGTCTGCTTGCAGGTGTGCAGAAGGTACAGTGAGAGAGACATATTTGATCCCTTGATGTCTCTTAAGCATTATTCGCATCTCCTGTTTATTGTTTGCAAACAAATGGTAGAACAAAATCCTTTTCTGCTGTACAATCTCGGTGTGAATTTCTTTCAGAAGAATAACATATGCATTATGTCTGCTGTTGATTAGCAAGTCGCACAAGTTCTACATAAGTGGTTTTTAGAAGTTTGAAAGGGCATGTATAAACATAAACCAGCGGATCATTTAACATGATACATCGCATTAAGATTTCTCATATCCCACAAAGCCCGCCAATCTTTTTTGTTTAATTGTGTCGAATAACACTCTTATTGAACCTTGGTGATGATACATCGGATGTCTTAATGTACTTGTTTTTACAACATTTGATATTGGTGTTTTAAAATTCCAGGTCAGAGATGAAGTAGATCGTCTTTTGAACGATAGTGAAAACTTGGTGCATTTATATCTATCAAGGAATCAAACAAAAAGTCAGCAGGATGAAGCTCTAATGGCTTCTGTTGCTTCAAATAGCATTTTCCCTTCAGAAACAGGCCTGGCTAGACCAAACTCTAGTGTTAAGCAAAGCATGGGCACTACTACAAGTGTACCTTTGGATAGTGATGTGGAATACCTAGAGATGTTACTTGAAGCCTATTTCATGCAGCTGGATGGAATTCGCAACAAAATTTTGTTGGTTCGTTCTTGCCCCTTCTCTTACTCTGAGTATAATGCATGATATACTCTATAGGCATTCCTTCGTATCACATATACGAGCTGCCTTTTCTTTTTCTTTCTTTTTTCTTAAAAAAATTTGTGCTTCTTCAACACTGTAGGATTAACATCCAGAAGGTTTTTGTTCTTGTTAATTTTATGGAGCAAACTTGCAAAGTTGGAAAGGCTAGTGCACATCCGCTCCTTTTTTTTTTACTAAATGGCTGTAGTTTCATTGGACTGATGAAAGCTAACATGATGTTTGGCTCGAGTCCTAGAGTTCTCATGGCACTTCTTATCTCATGTATACACTGATCGTGCAAAGAATTCTCCTTTGGTAAATAACAGGTCCGGCGGTATATTGTTGACACAGAAGACTCTGTAAATATCCAACTTGACAACAAACGGAATGGACTCATTCGGCTCCAGCTTACACTGACCATCGCATCCTTTGGCATAACCATCAACACCTTCATAGCTGCGGCTTTTGCGATGAACATCCCTCACAATGGGCGCCATGATCTCGCTGCTGGAGGCCGCTTTGGGTCATTTGTTGGGACCTCATCTTTCTGCATGTTGATCGTCGTCATGCTGTTCGGATATGCCTGGAGGAACAGGCTACTCAGCACTTGAGCACAACGCCACAGCACTTGAGCACAACGCCAGAGCAATCCATGAGTGCCTGCCATTATGATGGTGACTGGTATTCTTCTTCACAATGCTTGCTGACTGGAGGGATTGGCATTGCTTTGTGATGGCTAAAGAAGGGCCAAGGACTAAGGAGAAACTCTCTATTTGTGCTTCGCAAGTAGTAAATAAGAAGCACTCCTTTTTTAATTTGCATTGGCATACATCATGTGATTCATGACCTACCTGTATATTGAGATCATCCGCCTCCTATTAAAACAGTGAGATACACCATGGCTGTCTGTTGTTCGACAGCCAAGAACACAATTGTCGGTTATTCAGAATAATCCTGTTATTATTGTCAATATACAATCCAACACCAAGGCTAATATATTAGATTATATAACAGATGTGTTTTCTTGCATTTTAGGATTACAAATGTCTGTCAGTTATGACAGTCTTACCTTCCATAGTCATACAGCATTGTGCATTTGTGCTTGTTTTATTTTTAGTATTATTTTCATTTTCTGCTTTGTTTAGGTGACATTGTGACAGACATGATGCCTCTAGCCCTCCACAATAATATGCAAGTGCAAGAGCAATTTCAGAAGGTACAGTTGACTACATATGCTAACAAAGACAAGGAGAAAGGAAAATGAATTTGCTTTCTCTTTCATTATTTTTGAATTATAGCGGGATGCCTCCTGTGATATTACTAAGAGTGAGTGTTTTCTTTGAGAAGTAATCACGCAGAAACAAACCCGAAATTTTCTAGCCACAAGCTAAAAACTGAGGCCAAGCTGCAGCCCGAATGCTGCATGGATTAGAAACAGAGTCATGATGCCGCTGGCGAGTAGGCCATGTGTAGTCCAGCCCGGGATTTCCCTGACAATAAAACATAACAAGTTACATATACTCTTATTTAGTGTGTGAACAATTGTTATACACGAGTCTTCCATGTTTTCGATGTCTTAAGTTACCTCAAACAATGTTGGCAGAATAGACTGAATGGCCAGGAGTGCAAGACCAATTATTCCAGTTACTGCATGAGGGCTGCAAAGCCATTGCCAATGGATCAGAAGTTGAAGTCAGCTAGGTGACTAGGCCTTAGCCGCTTAGATTTAGACTGAGCTAACTTTGCGATGGGACAGAACGGCCATGTGAATTCTGAGAGCGGCAGTACCTTTCAAAGATTGGTTTGTCCGACGTCAGAAGAGCAGTGATTCCAGCAGTGGCACCGAGGGCGAAGAAGAAGAACATGCCGGCGAGGAGCTTTGGTTGGAGGCCTTTGCCCTTGGCCTTCTCTTGCTGTACGCATGTGTCAGGTCCGAATTACAAGTGTTCCCAGTGGAAGGCACTCGTTCGTCAGCAAAAAAAATCTTGGCATATGGATGAAGGCAACACTACTTACAGGATCATCCGATAGTTTGATCCTGAAGCCCAGGTATGTTCCGTACCCACCCATTGCAAAGAGCACCGTAGCCTGAAAGAAAGAAGAAAGAAAGAAATTACAGGGAGTTCAGTTAAGAAAGATACTCCCCATAAACAATGAACCAAGCTAATCTATGGAGAAGACAATGCAGTTAATACACTGATGCAGTGCAGTGGTAGAGTACTATGTTGCCGGGGTACGTCCCCCTCACGAGCGGCCGGTACCACGTTGCCGGTGTCTCCCCAGTCCACGAGCCAACCGGGGATGTTCCACGCCTCCACCAGCTCCACGAACGGCTCGAACACGGCCCGCACCGGCTCAGCCCCGGGCAGCAGCGCCGGCGAGCAGGAGAGGGCACGGCGCCAGCGAGCGGAGCCGGGTCGTCACGGCGGCCGGCTACTGCTGCTGCCTCCGCTCATCCTCGCTCCTTGCCGAAATAATGCCATGGCCCGGCGCGCAGCCGCCGCGCGAGGACGAGGAGGGGACGACGGATACCTGTGAGAGGGCGCGCGCGGCCGGAGACGGTAGGCGGAGGCCAGGGTGAGGGTGCCGCCTCGCTCGCTCTGCCTTTTGCCACCCCAGTCCTACACTACTGCAAGCAGGCATTCAGTTGCACCACGGGGTTCTTTCCTGATTCCTGTGGGAACTGAACAACAATCACCTGTAAAATTCCCGCAAGATTCATGATAGGTTCCCACCATCGATTTCTGGAATACATCTCTTAGTACCACAGCGTATCGAAAGTATATAAGAGCGTAAACTTACAACAATAACGTAATAATTTCTAAGGCGTTTATGGGTGGCAACTCTATAGAATCTCCGGCTTCATCGAGCAGGGAAAATGTGTAGATAAATCGCAAATTAACAAAGGGTGACGGCATTGAACATGACAGAATGCATAACAGAAAAATGCAGGTCTTAAACCATATTCTTCCAACTCTCAGTTGCCCATCAACAAACTAACAATGGTCCCTTACCATGAGATTCTTCAAATAGTCCACGCGACTAGTTTGAAGGTGTACAAGAATCATTTCGTGGAGCAGCAGGAGTAAAGCTGTTGTGCTAACACAAACCTATATTTTCAATTCTCGGTGTGAAATTGGCTAATGGAAGCAATCCAGAAAACTAAGTCCCAACTCCAAGACAATGTTTCTTTGGCCAAGAATGTTACCAGAAGGGCAAAAAATGATCGGAGCTTTGGCAAGTATAGCTCCAATGCATATGGGAATGAAAAAGTATGCAACACTTGTATTGTTGTACCGGAGGCGATCCAACTCGGCAACTCATCAAGGCTTCAGAGCTATGGCCACACCGAATCTTGAAGGCGAACTTACCACTTTGGGGTCATACTCAGCAGAAAGAGTGACAAAGGACTTGGGCCTCCACTCATGCTGACAGAGAAGACCAACTTTTCCACTGTTGCTGAATCTTGTCTTCAGCAATGTGGAAGAATCAAGAGCATGAGAGCTCCCAATGGTGAAGTAATTCTCCTTCGTTTTCAACTTGTGTGTTACCTCAGCCGTCACTGCAGCTCCATTGGTTGGATTGAACAAGTGAATATAAGAAGCTTTTAAAGTCTCTCCTTTATCAGCCCTATGTAGCAAAAAAAATGTTGCAAGATTTGTTAGTGCAGGGGTAAAAGAGAGCTTGCTTAAGGAAAATGCTTTCATTCATCAAACTTGCAAAAGACTTCAGATATGGGAAAAGACACAAAGAACAATATATTACATATAAATTGTCCAAAGACCAGCAAACGTAACATCACAATCGTTCGTAGTACTGGAGACTTACATCTCAATATGTTACATCGTATTGCTACCTTAGTACTAGTATAGTGTATTGTACTATATTCTTTTAACTAGCTACCACTCGATAAGTTCAGCTTAACTAGGAGCTTCCACTTTGGAAGTTTGGAATCTATTAAGTACAGAACTTAGGTTCATCTATGTTATTTCAAGCATTAAAGAACAAATATATGGGTCACCTTTTGCAAGCAGAGATTAAAGGTGTAATTGAGCAGAGATCATATATGTAATTGACTTCGATATTGGAAGTTTGGAACAATGCATACATGCACGTTGTTGTATGTCTAAACAAAGCAGATCTTGCAAAACTTACAATAGTAAGGCAGCAGAGAAATCATGTTTGTTATAGCCGATCCCCGAGTTGTACTTAGTAACAGAAGCTGAAGTACTGTCAAACCCAACCTCAGCACCAACACTAAGTTCCTTTGTGCCAACAGTCACTGCCAGCTCGACCGAAGGTGTAGATGTTAAACCAATGGTAGAATTAAGTGCAAAGCGATCATGAAGATATTGCAAGTCAAGCTGTCAATGAACAGTGGTAAGTACTAGCAAAACATTCAAAAGTTTGAAATACTACAGAATATTAGTGGATGAAAATGTTGGTTCTTGATAACGTGGAATACTTCACGTATAGATTACTTGATGAATGAAGTTACATCTTACAAGTATATATAGCACTAACTATACACATATGAGTGTGAATACAAAGAGAGAAATGAAGAGACTAGAAGCTGAACCAAGGAGACATGTTGTGCATGCATTCATGCATGCGTGGGAAGATGGAGAGGCAGGAGACGTCCGTGGGAGAGAGCCATGTGAATAGGCGTTTGCTAACACCCCCCCACCCCCCCGGCAGTCAGAACGTCGGGACAAACGACATTCAGACTGGAGCGAAACTCGGTAAAGACGGACATCGGTAACCCCTTCGTGAAGATATCAGCGAACTAGGACGTAGTTGGGACATGAAGAACCCGAACTTCTCCAACGGCGACTCTGTCTCGAACGAAGTGAAGGTCGATCTCAACATGCTTTGCCCGTTAGTGTTGCACAGGATTTGTTGACAGGTATACTACGCTTACATTGTCACAATAGACCAGAGTAGCCCGAGGGAGAGGGCTGCACAACTCCTGTAGTAACTGGCGCAACCAACAAGCTTCGGCAACACCATTTGCAACAGCCCGGTACTCGGCCTTAGCATTGGAGTGAGACACAGTTTGTTGCCGCTTAGAGAACCAGGAGATCAAATTGGCGCCAAGAAAAACCGCATAGCCAGAAGTGGATGTAATACCACTAATTTGCAAACATTGTAGTAAACCTGACATGTGTCAAACGGGCAACAAAACCAGCCAAGTCCTCCATACACAGTCACAAGACCGCAGAAAGAGAGAGCACAAGCAGCCAGCCAAGAAGGTCAAGGAGGGAGCTCACCTCTCTTCCTCCTTATCCACAAGCCAAGAACCATCGAAGCCAAGCCTAGAGCAAGAAGCGGGACAAGGGGGACCGCAAGCCGCAAAGGAGGCCACCTCTGGGACTGGGCGGCACTCACGCAACCAGACAGTGACCACAAGCACCAACATCAGCACCACCACAACCGAACCCAACCATCATTCACCGACAAAGGTAGCCCGCATAAACCTTGTTAAGCACCGTCACAATAGAGCACTACCACCACCCCCGGCATGCGGGCGGCGCCGATCTTCGTCGTGCCTAGCCACAGCAATGCGCACCCCTGCCATCCCTTCACTTATGCTAAGAGAATCAAAATAAGCATGCATCAGTAAAAATAGCATCCGAAAGAATCAAGGGGGGAAGGGCAACCGGGTTCAAGCAGGCCAGATCCGGGCATTGGGCCCAGATCTGGAGGTTGGAGGGCGCACGGCGGCGAGTGGCGGAGGAGCCAGGCGACGGCGCGGGAAGGTGAGGAGAGAGGAGGCGGCGCAAGAGGGAGGAGAGAGAGCGACGACGCAGGTGGTAGAGAGGGAGAAGAAGAGGCGGCGCGGCCACCCGAGGCAGGCGGCGACATAGAGAGGAGAGGGGAGGTGTCAGGGATGTGGGCTTTGGGCCCAAGGCCCAGTCGAGTTATTATTAGGAATTAGTGATTAGATTCTATTTGAGTTAAAGATTAGATTCCTTTTATTAAAGATATAATTAGAGATATGATATGAGTTTCTATATTTGTTAGAGATATAATTGGGATTAGATTATCTGTTAGGGGGGAGCCATCTATATAAGGGGACTACCGCATGCTATTGTAACCAATTAGAGAAATATTATAGTCTTCCTCATCTAGTCTCTCCCTCTCCCTTCTACGCCAACGCCATCTGGCCATCTTCTTGGTGGTGTTTACCCCGGTTCATGACAGGAGGATGGAAAGAGAGAGGGAGGGAGAGAGGAAGAGAGCGAGGGGGGAGAGGCGGCGGCGAGGGAGAGGAAGGGAGAGCGGGAGAGGGGAGAAGGCAGCGGCGGCGTAAGAGAGGAGAGGGGAGAAGGGAAGAGGCGGCGGCGAAAGAAAATGAGAAGAGAGAGAGAGGCACCGGGTAAGAAGGAGAGAAAGAAAAAAGAGGGGAAAAGGAAAAAAAGAAAAGAAAAAAAAAAGAAAAGAGGAGAAAAAGAAAAGAAAAAAAAGGGTTTGGTACCTGCTTGACGGGTCCTTAACCCTAGGCATTTTACGCCAAAACCGGGATATGCATGTAGTATCGTCGTCGTCCATTTAATCTCTAGTTTCGTTATGATTTGTTAAAATCGGATTAATTGCTTGTTCAGGTGGAGGTCCTGAGCCGACATCATCTGCACGTCACTTCGCTCCGCTTGGTTAACAGGCAAGTGCATGGTAGAGCGGTAGGCCGTAGAGTTTATGAATATGCAATGTTTACATAATGTGATGGTGTTTATGTGGAAATGCGATGATTACATAACATGATGACGCTTACTTATGGATGACAATGATAATAACAATGGGCATATGCATTTGCATCATGTGCACTCAAGAGTAAGGGCAGTGAGAAAGTCCCGAGCTACGAGCAAAGCTAGCGGACTAATCCGGCGTGCTCTTGAGTAAACCCTACTTTGGTAGGCCTCCACGGGAGTGGAGAGACTCCGTGCCGATATGGACGGGCCCAAGATTTTGGGTGAACATCGACGGGTGTTCACTCGGCAATACCGGTATTTGCAATGTGATGAGCAAATGTGCATGTAGAGCAGTGTTGCATTGCATCTAGGCCTAGAGAATGGGCGGGGTGTTACAGTGGATTTCCGAGTGTCTGGGCAACCAGCCCAATCCGCATCAGAGTAGACAATAAGCTCAGAGGGCGCCGACGAACGCAGAAAGAGGCCATGATCAATTGTACCCCGAAGATAGCGTAGGATACACTTGATAGCAGTGAGATGATGTTCCCAAAGATCATGCATGTATAGGCAGACCTGCTAAACAACGTAGGAAATATCTGGACGAGTGAATGTCAAGTACTGGAGAGCACCTGTTAAGCTGCAATAATGGGTAGGATCACTCACGGGGGTGCCAACAGTGCCAGACATCTTAGAGTTGGTGTCAACTGGTGTGCTACAAGGCTTGGCGTCTGACATCCTTGCACGCTACAGTATATCCAGAGTGTACTGACGCTGAGAAAGAAACATTCCATTTGGAGACCGGTTAACATGAATCCCCAGAAAATGATGAAGCTCACCAAGATCTTTCATCGAAAACTCCTGCTGAAGGGCCTGAATGGTCTGACGAAGTAGTGCTGAAGATGAGGTAGTCGATGCAATATCGTCGACGTACAACAGCAAGTAAACTGTCTCGGAGCCACGATGAAATATAAACAGAGAAGTGTCTGATTTTGCCTCCACAAAGCCAAGTCCAAGTAAGTATGTGGTGAGCCTGCTATACCATACGTGAGGAGCCTGCTTCAACCCATACAATGACTTGTCGAGGACGAGAACCCGGTCGGGATGCGCGAGTCAACAAATCCGATTGGTAGGGAGCGATGAGCCGTTTACGTCAATGTGCCATGTAGAAACGCGTTCTCGACATCAAGTTGATGCACCGGCCAGAAGCGAGAGAGAGCTAAAGAGAGGACAGTCCGAACTGTTGCAGGTTTCACCACCGGGCTGAAAGTTTCATCATAATCCACACCTGGACGTTGGGTAAAGCCCTGGAGAACCCATCGTGCCTTGTAGCGGTCCAGTGTGCCATCCGGTGCGAATTTGTGACGAAATATCCATTTACCGATGACAATGTTTGTGCCAGGGGGGACGTGGAACTAGATCCCATGTGTTGTTGAACAGCAGGGCACGATACTCCTCTTCCATAGCTCCTCGCCAATGAAGGTCGGTCAGGGCACTGCGGTAAGCCTTCGGGATAGGAGACAGAGCAGTGACCATGAGATTTGTGCGATCAGCAGCAGGTTGCCTAAAACCGTGCTTACCACGAGTCATCATGGGGTGTGAGTTGTACTGGAGGGGCCGACGACGAGCTGCAGGGCGCGCACGGCTCAGGTTGGGCCCGTCTGCTGTAGATGGCACCAAAGCGATGAAATGGGGCTGCACACGGCACAGGAGCGCCGTGTGAGGCAGCGGGCGCGCTGGACATGCGGGGCGCGGACGGAGGAGACGTCGGGGCCGCGCGTGGCGCGGATGGAGTAGTCGCCATGGCCGCGCGTGGCGCAGGCGGCACCATGGTCGTAGGACATGTCGCCGAGGCAGGTGAGTCGAGCGCATCAGACGGTCGAGCCGCGGTGGGAGCAGTGGCGTCAACCACTGGCGGCGCAAGAACCGGGGCGCCTGGCGAGGTGCGTCGGGAGCCTGTAGACGAAAAAGAGCCAGCCGGTCTGATGGGAACCAGGCTTGTCTCAAAGTCAGTAAGAAAATCAAAATCCGCTGGGGGAGGCACTGCATCTCTGGAAGAAGGAAAAAGAGACTCCTCGAATGTGACGTGACGGGAGATGATGACCCTGTTGGATGAAAGGTCAAGACACCGGTAACCTTTGTGATCAGAGGAGTAGCTAAGGAAGATACACAAGGTAGAGAGAGGGGAGAGTTTGTGAGGAGCGGTGACGGACAAGTTAGGGTAGCAGGCGCATCCAAACACCCGAAGATGGTTGTAGGTGGGATGGACACCATAGAGAGCGAAGTAGGGTGTGGCCATGTCTAGGGTTTTTGAGGGAAGACGGTTGCGAAGGTATGTGGCATTGTGTAAAGCTTCGACCCAATAAGAAGGGGGAAGGGACGCCTGAAACAAGAGGGAGCGAACAGAATTATTTAGGGATCGGAGAATACGTTTTAGCTCAACCGTTTTGTTGAGACGTGTATGGGCAAGACATACGGAGGGCAACACCATGGGTGAGGAAGAAGGTGCGGGTCGAAGAATTATCAAATTCATGACCGTTGTCGCACTGAACAACCTTAATGGTGCGCTGGAACTGGGTGGCCACAAAAGAGAAGAAATTTGCTAGAGTAGGAAATGTCTCGAACTTGAGACGAAGAGGGAAAGTCCAAGTAAAATGAGAGCAATCATCTAGAATGACAAGGTAATATTTATAACCAGAGACGCTCACTATAGGAGACGTCCACAGATCACAGTGAATTAGGTCAAAAACATGAGATGCTCGAGAAGAGGAACTAGCAAACGGTAAACGTATGTGGCGACCAAGTTGACAGGCATGACAAAGGATATCACATGACAACTTAGTATTACAAGTAATGGCGGAAGTACTAGAAAGACTGGATAGGGCTTCAGAGGAGGGGTGACCAAGGCGGCGATGCCACAAGGAGGCCGGGGCGCCGACAAGGAAGGTGCAGTTGGATGAAGAGGACACCGGGAGGTGCAACGAGTAGAGCGGGCCAGAACTATTGCACCTGTTGATCACGGTCCCGGTCCTGAGATCCTTCACAGAAAGACCAAAGAGATCAAATTCCACAGAGCAAGAGTTGTCAGTGGTGAATTGGCGAACAGAAATAAGAGACTTAATAATGTCAGGGGCAACTAGAACATTATTAAGATAAAAGGCCCGAGTAAAGCGTATCGCGGTGGAAGTAACAGCGATGCGGAACCGTTACCAACAATGATAGATGAAGGGAAGGAAGTACGGGGGGGATGGAACAAAGAGATGTTACCGGTGTCTGGCGTCATATGAGAGGAGGCACCGGAGTCCATGACCTACTCAGTGGAGGCTGGTGGAGGCGATCATGGTGTCAACGCATTTGCCGTGGATCGCTAATCCCAGAGCCACCGGCCCACACGAGCCCATGGCGAAGGAGGCGTATAAGCGCCAGCTAGGCGTCGGCGGGGTGCGCGAATGCAAACCCACCTGTTATCGGCTTTGTGGCAAAGTGCAGTGCGTATGGGCGATCGCGTATGGCCCCGACACAACCGAACGTGGTGCGATCGTGGGCGGTCGCGGCGCTTGTTGCGGTGGCCGTGGCGGCGGCGCTCTTGTGGCGGCCACGGGCCGTGGAGCTGCTGCGGACCACCCGTCGAAGGTGGACGTCCTTGGCCAGGCCACATCTGGATGGACCCGGTCCAGGGATTGTAGAACGAAGGCCACTGAGCAGATCCAGCGGAGGAGCGATTGCCGCCGTTCCCACGGCGACAGCGACGTTCAGAGCCCGAGCCCCCCTGCTGGTCGAATTGAGGGTTGGTGTTCGGTTAGGTAGGCGGACCAGCAGGTGGGCGAGAAGAGCTCCCGCCAGATGGAGATCCCTTTGGGGCAGAGGTGCCCTTGGCGGCGAGAAGAGCTGTTGACGGTGTCGAGGAGGATGCCGGCGCCATGGTGAGTTCTTCAAGGAACAGATCGGAGCATACCTCGATGAACGTGGGGAAGGGCCGCTGCCGTTTGAGAAGGGCCGACATGTACTGGAACCGCTCATTTAATCCACAAAGAACATTCAGGACAAGGGTTCTGTCGTGAACGACTTCGCCGAGATCAACGAGGGCATCCGCCATACCCTTCATCTTGCGGCAGTAGTCGAAGATCGACAAGTCCCCTTGAACAAGGTTACGAAACTCGGCAACAAGATGAAGAGCACGAGTCTCGCGGTTGCCGAGGAATTGTTGCTCGATGCCGACCCACGCGAAGCGCGCTGTTGTGCCGCAGGCGCGGACGATCTCCATGAGCTCGACGGAGATCGTGCCGTAGATCCATGAAAGGACCACGCAATCCATGTGGTGCCACAAGGGAACATCAGGGAAGGTGGCATCGTGCAGAACATGATCGAAGAGGGAGAAGCGGCCGCAGACGAGGAGCATGAGGTCACGCCACTTGTTGTACTGTGGCGAGAGAAGATTGAGAACAACGGGAACAAGGGCCCGGATGTTCTGAACTCCTGCAGCTTGAGCGTGCAGGTTGGCGACGAGGGCGGCTTTGTAATGATTGGCGTCGTCGTGGACGGAAGCATCATCGCGGACGGAGTGGTCGTCGCGGAGGCGATCCCGAGCCTCGGCTACTGCGCGCTCCAGTGCGGCTGCGAACTCGCGCTCACGGTCGAGGGCGGCGGTAGCAGCACGAACGCGGGCCTGGGCATCGGCGGCGGCCCGAGTAGCAGTGTCGGCGGCGGTAGGTTAGGGTTTCGCGCTCGCGGGCAGCGGCGAGTTCGCGTTCCCGAGCGGCGGCAGTAGCAGCCTCGGCATCGCGCTCGCGTGCGGCAGCGGCTTCGTGTTCGCGGGCTGCCTCACGTTCGCGTGTGGCAGCAGTGACGCCGGACATGGCTGCTGGTGGTGGAGTTTAAGGTTTGTGGAGCGGAAGCGAAAAGGCACAGGAGATGAACCCTCTTGATACCATGATAACGTGGAATACTTCACGTATAGATTACTTGATGAATGAAGTTACATCTTACAAGTATATATAGCACTAGCTACACACATATGAGTGTGAATACAAAGAGAGAAATGAAGAGACTAGAAGCTGAACCAAGGAGGCATGCTGTGCATGCATTCATGCATGCGTGGGAAGATGGAGAGGTAGGAGACGTCCGTGGGAGAGAGAGCCACGTGAACAGGCGTTTGCTAACAGTTCTAAGTCATTGAGGTAACCAACAAACATAACATGAGAAAGAGACAAACATAGTTCACCTAGACATGCTGAACGTATCACTACTAATCTCCATGTTTCAGTAAAGCTAATATTCCTCCTTTACATAAGAAAAATAGATTCAAAGTATACCAACCTTCCCTGACTTTTGATCAGGAACTCTGAAGCTGAATGAAGTCTTAAATCCAGTGAGTACTTCATCAACAGTGACTGTGGTTGACACCTGCAAAAGAGGTGACTCCAGTAAGGTACACAACATGATGTCCAACTCTGATTTGACATAAATTAGGAAGATCAAGGACTAAATCAAAAGCAGAAATGCTGCACTGAACTATTATGGATGCATAGGTTCAGCTGCATAGACATGATGTAGCAACCAGCATCTGTCTAAACCTCACATTCAGAAATCCACTGGTTGGTTAAGTCGGCAAATCCTTTGTAGCCTAAAAATTAAAGGCCATCCAGTTTAATATATATTCCTCAATTTTAGATATCTTAACACCAGCTAAATTAAAATGTATGTCCTACTTGTGGAATGTTTTAGCACCACATTTGCTGCTTACTATCTTCTCCTATAATGCCTCCCTAGTTCCTTACTATATGGTAAGTAATCTCCTGACGCCGAGATATGTAATGATAACAATGCTAAAACTAACAGCCCCTGTTCCAGAAAACAATAATGCATGCTATAATGTAGGCTTTGCACATAGATAACATCAGGCTCACAAAGAAAACTAAATGTAGAGAACCCAAATTTACGAGGATCTTACTTTAGAATCACTATCAATTTTAACATCAACAGTGGTTCTACCACTTTTATGTTGTGTCTGTATGTCACCAATGAAGAGTTCATCGATCTTCACACCAGTGGCTGTGAGACCCTACGATAAAAATACAAGTTGTGAGGACATATCTTCATAAAATTTCTAGGAGTTACATGATACATAAAAACATGAATGTCTCACCAAACCAGAATTGCTAGATGTCGACAAAGAAAATTTTTGGTCAAAATTGTAGTCCTTGTACAAAAGATCTGTAAGGAGAAATGAACAGATATGAGTTACCAGGAAGTGTAAAATAGATTGAGGTGACACAAGAAATAGAACCAAAGGGAATCTTGGAAACACAGAGAACTGGGTTTAACAGGCTTAACATATATCTGCAATTCCGCACTTGTCAAACCACATAAGATAAAAGCGCAAAATAGTAATTTTTTCAAATAAATATGAAAACGGAGATACTTTGACAGATGTGTCTAGAAGTACATAAAGTTAAGCAATAAGCACCCCACACTTATAATGTTCAGTGATTGATAGGGCTCGCTCAGAATTGAGCTGTTTTTTCTCTGTCCACAATCCATCCATGCGGATCACAGCAATGACATTACAATTCATAGTTGACAGTTCTCTATGACACTACACACGAAATACATGTAACAACTGAAAAGAAAACTGAGAGTATCAAGAATCCAATGCTGATCATATAAATACACTGACAAGCCATTTAAGTGCACTGGATTCTAAGCCCACCCTATGTATCTCATAGGACATATACATACACTACATCCTAAGAAGACAGATATCAAGAACTCCGTACCAAGGCACGTAGCAGATCAGAAATTTATTGGCAAAAAGCATAAAACGGCATGCAGTATGGCAACAAAGAACTATGGGCTGCAAATACTTTTTGAGAGGAAGGTTCTTGCTTACCTTTTGCTCTCTTCCCAATGTTAACGAATGGAACCGGGCCTTTGCTCATCCTTCCCGAATATAGCAATTCGACGTCCTATCTGCGAAGAAAAACAGAACACATAAACATCATGATCGATCAACGGGAGAAGCGATGGCACGGCCAAACTGGCCCCCGCCTCTAACTATCCAGAAACTAGTCCTCCGACACAAAGCTCTTCAGAAACTAGATTTGGATTCGATGGCTCACGGAAAAAGACCAGAACAAACTAGATCAAAAGTGGAATCGATCCAAGCAGGCTAGCGCTTACGAACAGAAGGAATCAGTGCGGATGGATCTCCACTCGACGCCGAACCAGTAAAGGAGAGGAGGATGAAGAGTGAGGGGTTCGCGGGGGCCTGGTTCGGCGGCGGGTTGGGATTTGGGGGAGGGGATTCGATGGAGGGACAATGGTAACTCGACTTCCAACTGGGGAACCGAATTTCCTGTGGAACTGTCTACTGTCACTTCGAGTAACCCTTTCGGGCTCCGGCCCAAGTTTTGGCCCAAGCCTATAAATTGAACTCATGAAACTGTAGTCTGCAAATAATTTATCATGCAAATGTCAAATCCTATTTGGATGTGCAATTTCTGTTCGATGATGATGTTAGAAGGCATTCACCAAAACCTTGGAAATCCAAATCATATCATACGTATAGTAAACCCGGGGGGGTTCGCGAGCAGCGAGCGTGTCCACGTCGGCCTTGCTGCGATGTTCGCTCGACGCGTGTGTGCGCACCGGCTCAGCGAGTTGTGTCGGCGCTCTTAGCCACTCGATAGCAGGCGGCGGTTTTGCTTTCTTTTACTACTGCGCTGAGCTCTCCCGAATACTCCAGAGAAGGGGCGTGGCGCAAAAGCTTGCTTATGCACATGTCAGCTGTCGCTACCCGGTCTTAGCTTCGTGTGTTCCTGCCATCCCCTACATCCTCTCCGCCCTCGCGCTCGCTTATTCCTCTCCCATAGCCGCCGCTGTCGCCACCGCCGCCATTCCCTCCTCCCCACCTTCCACGCTGGCCGCCGGGTCCTCCACTTCGTCGGCGTCACGCCGGCCGCCCCTTCCTCCCCTTCGCCTGCATTGCCCTTCTCCTCTTTGTCCGCACCGACCCCATCACTACACGCTGCCTCCTCTCCCTCCCGTCCTCTCACGGGGGATAGGGAAGATTAGCTTTCCCGCAGCTCCAGATCAGGGTGTGGCTCTTTTCCCCCAGATTGTTTGTGTTTTTTTTTTGGGTTCTTGGTCTTCTCCCTGCTTTGTCAGAAATGTTGTTTAAAATGCACATCTTTTTCTTGGGGTTCTCTTGTTTTTGCGTTGGTAGCCGCTCCGGATCAGAGTGTGGTTCTTCCTTCCCAGATTCTTTATGCTCTTTTTGGCCCAGATTTTGTATGTTTTTTTTTGCGTTCTTGGCTTTTTCCTTGTTTCCTCAGAAATACTTCTGGATCAGAATGGGATCAGAATATGATTCTTTCTTCCCAGACTGTTTATGCTTTTTTTTGGGTTCTTGATTTTTTCTCTGCCTCCTCAAAAAAATTGTTTGAGTTGGGTCAGCTTTTTTATGCTTCTTTGGCGTTCTTTTCCTTTTCCTTGTTTCCTCAGAAATGCTTCTGGATTAGAATGTGATTCTTTTTACCCAGATTCTTTATGCTTTTTTTGGGTTCTTGATCTTTTCTCTGCTTTCTCAAAAAAATTGTTCGAGTTTGTATTAGGATGCTTGTGCTCTTGCAATCCGTGTAATGCTACCCTCTCAAGATAGTGGTGGCAGCTGGCATGATTAATGTTGTTTGCTTTTAGGGTCTACATTTGTTCCTTGATGCCACAGAGGTATCATATTGGTTTCTAGAGTTGGAACCCGGAGTATTTTGTGAACAATGAGACTGGTCTTGCTTTTTAGACCTTGTATATACTGCTGATTATAGTTTAGTTGACAATGCACGTTTTAATGTTGGATTGGATTTAAGATGGTGTGCAATACAAATACTCATGGTGGTTCTGAAAGCAAGTGATAGGGTTATTGAATGTCTGGGAGCAGATGAGGGATTTACATGTTTCCTGAGGTTCCTTCTTACTCTTCTTTTTTGTTATGATTTCCTCTGGACGTACATCAGCATGAGTTTATCATGACAATTTATTATGCTTTTAGATGGAAGGAGTTTTGCATAGGGACTTCCTTAGAGAAAGCCTCTTTATATCTTCAAACTGAAGAAGACAAGTCTAAAATTGGTGTAGATGGAACCACTTGTTTGGCTTATACTTTGTCGGATTGGCCAGAGGTTGCAGTGGGAGGGGAACATAGCATTGGAAGTGATATATGGTGTGGGTATTTCTTTATATTTCCATTGTTCTATGTTTCTTGATCTATTTTTTTAGAAAACAATTCTCTGAGTTCATCTTACGTATACTAATTTTGAATTGTTTTTCTTTGTTAGCCCGTTTGTGCTCATTGCTACTATGCGAAAGAGTTATGAGGTGGCTTTGATGTCAGTTAACCAGAAGTGGCCTATTCTTCTCTATGGTCCTGTTGGCGCTGGAAAAACTGCACTTATTAACAAGTTGGCACAGATTGGTGGGAATCGAGGTATATATTTTATGATTTACAGCTATTATAAACTATGTTTAGGAACTCTGCCAGAAAATTTTGTGCAAGCTAAAAATATACTCGGAAGGTTCAGTCCAATTGATAGGGTTATATGACTAATTGGCTAAATATAAGTGTATAAATAGAGTATTTGTCACAACAATGAACACTGTTGCATATCATACTATACCATTATAATGTTTGGTATGGCATTCTGTTGTTTAGTATTTTCTGAATTGAAATTTGCTTTATACATGGTGGGCTTTTTATTCCACAAAAGCATGTGTAACCAGATTTCAGTTAGACAATTAAATCATGACAAGACAACAGTTCCAATAGTCCCAGTGGAAAAAAAGTTAGTTGAACTGTGATCTCACTACGAGTTTAGATCAACTTTGTCAGCATGGAAATTTTCCAAGGGTGGAGAATGGAACCTGTTAATGGTTGTTAGATGCAATGGACCAGTGTTGGTCTGCAGGGTCAGGGAAAGTTTCCTTGTCAATCTGGTTTCATGAAGGCCAGTTTCCATACTAACCTCATAGAAATATTTCTTTCCTGCAATAGTGAGCTGAACTTCCCGTTTTGTCATTGAGTAGTTCAATTTAGTCAAACCCATGATTTGCACATTTCATAGTGGCTTGAATGAAAGTGTTCTTTTATTTCATTTTGTACAGTAGAAACTACATCTTGGCACTTTTGGAACTAATCAAGTCATCCTGATAGCGTTGCTACTCTTCTATTCATATCTATACTAAGTGCTAATTACTAATTATATTTGCAGCAGTTTTTATTCACATGGACGAGCAAATGGATAGGAAGCTGCATTTGCACAGAAAAATCTGGTGAATTCAAATGGGCTCCTGGTTCTCTTACACAAGTCCTGCATGTGAGTATCTTGTTGTCTATGTAATCTGTGGGAGATTTTTCCTATATATATATATATATATATATATATATATATATATATATATATATATATATATATATATATATATATATATATATATATATATATATATATATATATCTTTACCATCTTACGGGACACTGGCCATTATAAAAGGGTTTTGGATTGTGTTCGAAGACATCGACAAGGCACCCAGTGATGTGTAGTCAATCTTACTACCTTTGTTGGAAGGTTCAAGCTCCTTTTCACTTGGTCACGCAGGAGTGAATTTTGCCTTTGCCTTTTGATTGTTTGACATAATTATAATACAACAGGTGGATCTTCAGGTTCTTAGTGTATATTAAAAGTGCATAAATATCTGTGTAAATTTTTGTGAAGGCCACTTACCTGGAGTTGCTTACTGGTTCTTGAATGTCTAATGCAGGCAGTGGAAGTTGCCAAGAGTTTCCGTTTATTTGCTACCATCACCGGCTCAAACAATGATGTTTCACATGCCCTGGAAGGTTTGTCCATTTGGTTAGGGTTCTATGTAATGTGTTATGTCTACGCCTTGATGTACTACTCACTGTAAAATATTACAAATTTATGCGCTTGTACTTGTGCACTTGAAAACTGCATAACTGAACTGCATAAGCAACAATGACATGAGAGCTGTTCATTCAAGTTTTCACTCCACAGTGACAGCTGTCCATTTACACAAGTCCAAAAACTTCTCATGTGCAAAATAGTGGTCTGTGCTAATTCATATTCATTCATTGTTTGTCCTTTTTCCACCAGGAAGACTAACCTATAGTGCTCTATGGAGAAAAGTGACGGTGGGACAACCTAACCGCAAAGACATGATTAATATAATTAATGGGTGCTAACCATGCTTCGAGCCCATCTCCTCTAAGCTCATAGGTAGATAAAATCTTACCATTTTTTTGTTGTGTTGTGAATTGTGTAATTAAGCCATCATCTATCATGTAGATACCTTTGAAAAGGTCAGCTCTCTGGTATCTTACCAAGTATGGGGGACTCCCCGGCCGCTCGCCCACACCACGTACTCCTGCTGTGCTCCCGTGTTGGCGCATGTATTCTTCTTGATTCTCCGAGTCTGAGAGTTCGTATTATTTTGCAGGTAACTAACTGGTATTAGATTAATTAGTTCTTGTTGCTGTCGTACTTCCTTCGCTGTGGCATTACAGAGGATCAAAGTGTTTTCGAAAATATAAGAGCAGCTCTACTGTTTAGCTTGTTGGCATAATGGCAGCAACGTCGCCAACCAATACAAGGCGCAAGTACTCGTGGTGGTGGGACAGTCATATCTGCCCGAAGAACTCAAAATGGCTTCAAGAGAATCTTGCAGGTAAATTATGTTGACATCTTTGAGTTATTCTTGTGCCATTTTCTTAAATGCTGGTTCCTTTGGATTCTAGAATCTAGAAACCGAGCATGCCTAGCTACCTGTCATGGTGTCGGCATTAGAGTTGCAATCTCGATTAGGCGATAGGCAAACACAGGGAAAAAATTGAATTCAGAATCCATGGCAAGTTCACGGGAGTTCAATCTATAAGCAAATGCAGAGTTGATTATACTTTATTATTTTAATATGCATTTTGAAACATACAATAAAAAGTCATTTTGCAGTTCAAACTGAAAAGTGAAAAATCTCCACACTGTACAACATTTGATTATAGAATACTTCTTTTAGAATTTGTGTAATTTAGTTTTCAAGAGAGTATAGAAGCACTACTCTTTGATTAATAGGATTACTGCCCTGATCTAATAGCATTGATTTCTGTGGTCTCAAGGATGTAAATGTGAGAAGAAAAGGTTCCTATATCTAGACAATATTATCTCAAAATGACTTGCACTGTGATGGTACGTGTGTAAAAGTTAGAAAAATATTGCAGAGGCACATGGACAACTTCAATACTGCAATATAACAACTTAGCAAGAACGTGTTCTTCTGCAGGCACTCAGGTCTTGGTTTAGTTGGCTACTTTAATGAATGACCAAATGATAGTGTTATATCATTTATTTCATGTTAGTTAATTGAGATTGGCCTGAAAGTTGTACTGAATTAGTTTAGTAGTTGAGCACCACGATAGAAAATATGAGCTCCACCTGCACATTAGCAGTACAATACATTCATGTACAATTTGTTATTATTATGCTAGGTAGAGAATTAACTGAAAAGTCAGGTTATAAAAACTACTACTCTAGAAAAGCTTAACAACTTTCAGAAGTGAACAATCAGAAGATATCTCTAACGAGTGATGGTACCAACTTCCTTTTGGTTAGTCATTGTGATTCTTGTGGTAGAAAAATCTGAAGATGTTAAACCAACTGATAAGTAAAACACATCGTGATTGATAATTCTTATTGCTGAGTCTTGCCAAGGATTCAGGTTCTAATATGAACATGATTTTGTAACATAAGCAATCTTGGAGGAATATTATATAAAGGGTCTTACATATGGAAATGCTTGATCATATTGTCAGGGATGAGGCTGAGGGCCTTGGGCCCAAGGCCCAGCCGAGTTATTATTAGAAACTAGAGATTAGATTCTATTTGAGTTAAAGATTAGATTCCTTTTGTTAGAGATATAATTAGAGATATGATATGAGTTTCTATATTTGTTAGAGATAGGATTGAAATTAGATTCTATCTGTTAGGAGAGGCTCATCTATATAAAGAGGGTCACCGCATGTTATCAATCAATCAATCAGAGAAATATTATAGTCTTCCTCATCTAGTCTCTCCCTCTCCCTTCTACGCCAACGCCATCCGGCCCTCTTTTTGGTGGTGTTTACCCCGGTTCATGACAACTTGGTATCAGAGCAGTCGATCCCTTCCCACGACTTCGGCTGCCATGGTTCCTACGACTCGTCGTCCTGCTGCTGAGTCGCTAGCTATAATAATGGCTAGCGCTGACAAGATGGAGAAACACAGCAAGGAGATAGCGGACTCCTTCCGCAATATACACGACCTCTTTAAAAAAATCTTAAAGGAGCGAGAGAAGGCGCAACAAGAGGCTGCTCGCAGAGCAGAGGAGACGGTAGATATCAACTTGCTGGTTGCGAAAGATGAAAAGGCTGCTCCGCCGGTTGCTCCGCAGGCTGCTGCTCCACTGGCCACTACCGACCCTGCCCCTTCGACGAGATCACCAGTCAACGGCAAAGACGACAACTCCCTCGCCAAGATCGCCGACCACTTCGAGGAGTTTGCGCCGGCGGTCAGACCGGGAGAAGGACGTCGGTCAGACCGGCCGGAGAACGCCGGTCAGACCGGAAGCGGCACACCCGCCGTCGCCCAGCATCGGCCGCCACCGTCGGCAACCCTCCGCCGTCGGCCAACGCTTTGGCCGACCAAGCCACCTCCGCTGTCCAGGTCGTTGTGTCGTCCCCCGTGCCGTTCCGCCGTCGGAGCCAGCGCGCCGTCTCGTCGCCGGAGTCCAGGTCGTTGGACCACACGCCGCCTGCGCGCCCGGTGTCGCACGCCGACTGGCCGACTCGTCGCTTTGCGCCGCCGCCTCCGCCCAAGGCGTGGCCATCTCCTCCCGTGCCGCCGCTCGCTCCGAGGGCCGCCGCTCCAGATCTGTCGCCGCATCCGCTGCTGGGGCCACCTCCGCCCGTGTCGCGGTCGCCACCCGGGCCACCCCCGCCCGAGCCACCGCCCACTCTAGATCCGCCGCCGTCGAGGCTCGGCTGCGCGCCGTCGCCGCCCCGGCGCGCCGCCGGCACGTCCTCCTCGCCGCGCCGCCCGCGCATGGCCGCCGCCGCCGCCGCCGGTACGCTGCCGCCGGCGTCGCCGCCGGCGAGCTCCCTCGCCGCCGTCGCCGGCGCATCCTCTCGGCCGTGCCGCTTGGCCCGGCCCCATTGCTGCGCCGCCGCCGCGGCCGCCCGCCGCAGCTCCGGCAGCGCCGCCGTCCGCTGCCCGCGCTGGTTCCCAGACCCGCCGCCCAGCCACCCAAGCTCTGGCCCTGTGTTCTTTTCTACGGGGGTACCTTTAGAAGCCACTAGGTAGCTTCCTTCAGAAGTTAAAAAAATCAAAAAAAAATTTAAAAAGAAAGAAAATTTTTTTGTTTTTTTTGTTCTTTTTTGCAGACATCATTTAACCCTGTTCCGCTTGGAGCGGGTCGCCATCTCTATCCGCTGCAGCACCCCGCCATCGTTCGTCTTCTACACCGACATCAGAGGTCGTTCATTGGCGTCATGACCGCCGCCTCGCAGCTCAAGGACGAGCTGCATGTCCGAGAGGGGTGTAGTGTCAGGGATGAGGGCCTTGGGCCCAAGGCCCAGTCGAGTTATTATTAGAAACTAGAGATTAGATTCTATTTGAGTTAAAGATTAGATTCCTTTTGTTAGAGATATAATTAGAGATATGATATGAGTTTCTATATTTGTTAGAGATAGGATTGGAATTAGATTCTATCTGTTAGGGGGGCTCATCTATATAAAGAGGGTCACCGCATGCTATCAATCAATCAATCAGAGAAATATTATAGTCTTCCTCATCTAGTCTCTCCCTCTCCCTTCTACGCCGACGCCATCCGGCCCTCTTCTTGGTGGTGTTTACCCCGGTTCATGACACATATATATCACTTTCCTGCCTAAAATGGTTAACATCAGAGTGTAACTTCTGAGTGTAGGTATTTGGGAAAATGATCTATTATGTAGTTTGAACTTGCAAGATTACTATAAGTGGGACGTTTTTTAGGCACTAGCATGCGTGTACTGTGATGATCATACATGGATTATCATGAATTTGTGGATTGCCATAAATTGGTCATTCTTTGAATAAACCGCCACTCCATAAGTAGTAGAGGGAATTCTATTCTAAGTTGCATGTTCTAGAATTCAACTTTCCTGTTAAAATGCATAAATGAATGGGTATTATGTGTTAAGAATAGAATATGATTGTTATTTGCTTCCTTATATGCCTCAATTTTCTTATCTGTGCATAGTATATTTCCTTGTACACCGTTCCTTGGCATCGAGAAGGGCGCCGTCCTGTAGGAGGCCCGCGTCTTCCACGACCCTCAGCTCGACGCGCAACAATTCTGTGTGTTTGTGTTCGTGTGCCCAGATCTGCGCTCACCGAACCCTAGATCTGGCGCGATCCGATCCGGATCACCAAGCCCATGACCATCGTTCTGCAATGTGTTGGGGTTGATCAATTGCTCGCTTGCTGCTGCAGAGTACTACTCACTATTCCTCGGCATCGAGAAGGACGCCATCCTGCAGGAGGCCCACGTCTTCCACAACCGTCAGCTCAACATGCGCCGATGCTGCCAGGTGCCTTCCTAATCGCATTTCCTTCTTCCTCCCGCCGGATCCCAAGTCTCACCCCAAGGTCCCTTCCAATCTCACATAATTGCACTGCGTGGCTGTGCCCGCGGATACCTTATACGTCGCGTAATTGCTGATGCTTTCTGTATGTTCTTGTAGGTTATTACCAAGCTTCTATACCTGCTCAACCAGGGTGACACCTTTACCAAGGTAGAACAACACATATTTCATCTCACTTCGATCGTGATTTAGGAAGGCTTATGGATTCAAATCGTTGGGCCTGGATGTTGGCATTACTCATGAAAAAAATATTGAGAATATTGCACTGAAGCCACATTTACATTTGACATCCGTACTTAACTGTTACTTATGAACTAAACTTCAACACTCTAAATAACGATAGGGGTTGGTAAGCCACCAGGCCGTAAGCATAATGAGCAGAATACAAACGATCAAGCAGTACATGATTTAAAGTGTAATGGGGATCTTAAGACTAAGCGTACAGAAAATCGCATGTTGGTGCAGTGCAACTTCCTCATGATTGTGGGGAAGTGGTGACTGCTGTTGTTCTAGGACATATGCTCTTCGATAGGTATATGAATGTGGAAAATCTTGTAGGTGGAGGCCATAGAGGTCTTCTTTACAACAACCAAGTTGTTTCAGTCCAAGGATGCAGGGCTTAGGAGGATGGTGTACCTCATGATCAAGGAACTCTCCCATCAGCGGATGAGGTTGGATGATGTTGGTTGGTACTTTGTAGTTCTTTGCATTTTGTGGGCTCTGAGAGTGACTTCATTTGCGTTTCATTGGGTGTAGGTTATTATTATAGTGACTAGCTCGTTGATGAAGGACACAAATAGCAAGACTGATATGTATCGTGCAAATGCTATAAGAGTTCTTTACCGCATCATTGACTCCACTCTTCTCACCCAAATCGAGAGTTATTTGAAGCAAGCGATCGTTGACAAGAACCTTGTTGTTGCTAGCGCGTCTCTTGTCAGTGGCATCTATTTGCTTCAGGTGTGTGCTACAATTTTAGTTTGCATGCTTATGCAATTGCATGTTACTGGTAGCTCTAGATCCTTACCAATATTTTTTTCATATGCTTTTTATTCTAAGCAGACAAGTCCGGAAGTTCTGAAAAGATTGAGCAATGAAGGTTCAGGAGACTCTACAGTCGGGAGATGCTCTTGTTCAATTTCATGCCCTTGCTCTTCTTCACCTAGTGAGTTCCACGATTGGTGCTTCTTTTAAGTAGGATCAACATACATCTCTAAAATATCTTCAAATGTATCAAACTACATGCAAATACTTAATGTTTCCCATTTGAATACATGCTATACTAAGTACCCACACGAAAACATGCTAAAGCTATACGAAGTTTTTGGTGATTCTCCTATGAATGACATTTAGTTCTCTATTTGGTTGCTGCCTGCTAGACAATCACAAAGAGCATTATGTTTAAACAAAATCTCTTTGCCAAGAACCAGAAAGCTTACAATATTTTCATTTATCTAAATTTTCAGATTAGATAAAATAACCGGTTGGCTGTCAGCCCGTGGTTTCCGAAAATACGTATATGCCTTCAGTTCTTTCAAAAAAGTCCTTTTTTTTACGAAAACCCCTCTGCTCTCTTCTTATTGCAAAAAGGTCCCCAATTTTTTGCGAAAAACCCCTGCGCTTTCCTTTTGCTGCGAATTTTCGTCTCTTTTACTTTGGTCCACACGGTGGCTGGTGCGGCGCCGCCGCGCCTATGTAGCTAGTTGAAATGAGCCTGAGAGGGCAAAGGTGAGAGGACCCACCGACGCCGATGGGAAGCCGCCAAAACCCTGGCAGAGGAAGGGAATGGGAAAGAGATTAGAGGGAGAAATGGGAATCGGAATCCCGCACGTGGAGTGGCCGCAGCAGTTTGCCCACACGAGCCACGCTTCCAGATCCGTGTCTCCCGTGGATCCCTGACTCCTTCGGGTAACACGTCATTCACATATCTCAATCTCCATTTTATTTTTTGCTACGGCAACAAGAGGCGTTAATCTATGACGTTGAGGTCCGCTTATTTAGATTTAGGTTTCTGATTTATTTTTTACTATTTATAGGTTTTATTTTTTTGCTTTTTTACTATTTTTTATTTGTTTGTATTATATGTGATGGGCTAATCTGTTTTTTATTTTTAGAATTTTTAAAATTAATTACCCTAAATAAGCTACCGTTAGCTATAGGGCATGTTCTTTTTAGCTGCGTCTGATGGCTTTTGGCTGCGGCTGATGGCTTTTTGGCTGTTTGCGACAAAGATTGAGAAAAAAGATATTATCGTTTATGATTTTTGATGATACAGATATTAGTCTTTTAACATGTACTACAATTAACTTGTAGACCACATCTTAAAAAATATTTCGATTGAAAGTCAGGTACTATAGCAGAAGCCAAAAGCGGTTTTTAAAAGTCAAAAGCAAACAGGCCCATAGTGTAATTTCATCCAGCTATAGCACAATTTCAGTCATCAATCATTAAATTTCAACCCAACCGAACGGCCTCTGAATTTCTTGAAAACCTTACCCAAATTATATCTGCCTACTGTCTCGACTAATCCAAGCTCAAACGCCCCCCCCCCCCCCTCTAATATTTGTGCAATTCAGTAGGATTAGGAGTAGTATTTAGACCATTTTTATTGGTTAGATTTTGAAGTGGCCACATCTCCATGGCCTAATTCATGTATCATTTAGTGTTGGTCCTCTCTAATTTTATGGGCTAGTTATTTTTAGTTTATAGCTTATGTCTTCTTTGAACAAATAAACATAATAGTATTTCCATCGTCGTTTTAAAACCATTTATCAAGACAGCTTTTTTGAAGCATCTTATTGACATTTGGTTCATTTGCATACACACTTATGCTAGGACTAAAAGCCATCCGTCGTAGCAAAAAAAAAAATGCACCCTGTATCTAAGCTCTGCCGCTGATCCAAACTCTAGACTATACATTGGGGCATCTTGAACATATTGTGGAGCACAAGAATGGCATTCATAATAAGTTTTACGACAGCGAGCAGGTTGCTGGCAACAGCGAAGCACAGAACTACACGGAGATTAGAAAGGAAACAGATCTGCAATGTATTGGTCCAGCTCCAATGAAAACATGTTAGATGAATTTTACATAAAAATAGCATATACAACACACTGCAGCGAAGTAAGGGGCATAATAGCAAGTTGCTGCATTTAGTTGGCATCGAGGATTCGTGGGAACGGGAAAAAAAACAAGTCGTGCTTACTGCCGAGTCCCGTTGCTAAGTATTTTCTTCCTATGGAATTTTAGATAGACAGCTTCATGATCTAAACAGTAAGTACTTGTCGTTTCCAACAAAAGAAATACAGCTAGATTCTAGAAGATAAACGGGAGTTAACCTACAAAACTGTACTTTAGAGTGGTACATTGAGAAGCTCAGCTGACGTAATGAAACAAGTGCGTATTGACCTTGAGAGTTTTTCTTCAGGATTGATACAGATTCCAATCCAGGTCAGGTTGTGAAAAAACTTCATAATCCGTCGGACCATCTACAAAGCTATTAACTGTCTGCATCCCTTCCAACAAGGATGGCTGGAAGCGATCACTTCTAGAGGGCAGCAACTTATATAACACTAACAGCCCAAGAGTACATATAGCCTGTAGCTTCATGGAATCGGCCTGGACAGCGAAGAAGAGCAGCATTGCAGCAAGGAAGAAGAAAACACAGAATTGCATGATGCACAGCACCCTGTCCATCAGCTTCCCATCATTGCCTGCAGGAAATCCTCTAAATCTATACACAAACAGGAAGTTGTACTTGTCCACGAGGTAATGGTAACCAAAGTATACTGCGCCGACAGGAACCACAAGTGGAGCGAGCAGCGAATAGATCATTGTGAGTGCAAATATCGTAATGTCAAACGCAAAGTATTGCGCAAAGTCAAATTTCTGCTTTGCCATGTGGAAGCTCCGGTTTATTGGGTACAAGGAAAGATCATGCCCCTCAATACCATTCAGAATGCCACTGTCTTCTCTCTCAGACATTAGAGGCACTGTCAAGTTATTTGTTTCTTCACCATTCTGCATCATTTGATAGTCCTCATTTTCTTCAGGGACCAACTGGACCATATCATTCTTTCTAAATTTCTTCAGTATATGTTTTATCCAAGGGATTGGAGCCAACAGATCAAAAGATATTCCCAGAAAGGTGCTTGTGATCAAGAATGCCAGGGAAGAAAGTGAAGATCTTGACAAAAATGATGGGCTTAAGTATTGTTCAATCTGCTTGCAATCAGCATGATCTAAGTAGCAACGCCCCATGCTAAGTATCCAACTTTCAAGCGACGATTCCACCAGTGCACGCAACATAATGAGATTAACAAGGAAGAAGCAAACCATCTTCAGCAATGCAGCCCTCTGCTCCCCTGACACAGTCAGATGGCACTCAAACTTGGAAAAGTACGACAGTACCGACGGGATGATAACATACATGCTCACAAAAATGAGGACATTGGGAAGAAACTCAACAGATTATGGTCCAGAACCAGCTTGAGACTTGAAGCCAGACAAACCATGATTTAGCATGATCCATAGCCTCCAAATTGATGATCCGCACCGCGCTTTGCATCCCACTGATTATTGCCAAGGGTGAACTAAAGAACAAGAGCATTAAAATGAGGCAGGTGTTGACCGCAATCCGCCGCAACCCTAGTGAGGTCTTGCTCAGCCCTAGATGATTCCGGTAAATATCTGAAGCCGGTGGCGCCCTCTCAACAGTCCATCGGCTTCTCTCAAGCTGGAGCTCCATCACTGGGAAGAACCTGTCAATCGGTGTCTTCTTCCTTTCCATCCAAAAATCCCTCACAGCCTTGTTTGCAGTGTACACATCCTTAAACACCACGAAAGCTATGCCAGCACCGGGTGCGCACCCTTCCTTATAATCTGACAACCTGCTCCCGAGAACAAGTTTCTTGGTCTGCAACTTCCTTAGCATTTCCTCATCAGTAAACCCAAACATCTCCGCAACCATTGCCCACAGCTCTTTGCATCTCCTCACAAACGAATCCGCCCCTGATTGGGAGGTTTCATCATGCACAAATTCATCAAACAGGTTGTGGGCGTCCATCTTTGCCTCCAGCCAAGAAATCTTGTTCCGGACCTTCCCCCACTCCTCCGCAAGATACTCCAACGTGCAGAGGTCGAAGGGCACGATGACACGGTACACCTTGCCAGGGTACTTGTGCTCGAAGTAATCTTTGAGCGGGGTCTTATCGGCCGCCAGCGTCTTGGGGATGCCCTGGATCATGATGGTGAAGACAGCGACGGAGCTGGAGTTGGCGTCGCTGGGGTTGCCGTTGCCGTCGCGGAATCGGGTGATGCGGAGGGCGTCCTCCATGTGGGAGATACCGAGATGGGCGATGGCGGCGGCGGTGAGGAGGAGGTGGAGCCAGAGGAGCGGCGAAGACTTGGGGATGTGGGAGATGGTCGTCGCCGCGAACTGGTCAGCGATGGCGGCGTCCCCGGCGAGGAGGTTAGCGGCAAGGCCGCCGCAACGGCCGCGGCGGCGACGGCGGCGAGGACAAGGAAGGAGGCGCGCTCGAAGAGGAGGAACTGGGCAGCGTCGGCGCCGCAGTGGAGCGCGATCTGCGGCGCGGTGGCGTGGTAGACGGCGAGGAGCTTGGCGGCGAGGGCGGAGGGCCCCGGGATGCGGCGGTGGTCGAAACGGAGCTTGACGAGGAGGAAGACAAGCACGCAGGAGGTGGCGCCCACGGCGGAGATGTTGACGAGGTACTGGATGCTGCCGTACCACGCCTCCGGCTCCCCGCCGGCGGCGTCCGGCGGCGGCGCGGGCGAGCCCATCGGAGAGCGGGCACGACACGGGAAGGTGAAACCCTAGCTTTTGACCGCGAAATATGCCGATGAGATGCCGTTCCGCGGTCGCGGTTGCCGGTTGGTCGTGGGGGACGGCACGGCTCCGTGGACGGACGCGTGGGGCTGCCTCTGCCTGGCTCGCCTTGATCACGGGAGCAGGTGGGCGCGCCGTGTCGCCATGCGGATCGGATCCTCTGACCTAGAGGAGCTAAGTTATCAGTGATTTTTACCTTGTTTCATGCTGCTCACTCACATCCAACAGCTGATAAAAGCACCTTTCCACGATAAAATCACCGATACGCGCGGTTTTGGCGGGACTGGGTACCGCCGCGGTCGAGCGTCCGCGCCGCCGCCACCTCCCCAGCTCCGCCCGTGTCCGCGCCGCCGTCTCTGCCCAGCTCTCCGCCGTGTCACGCGCGATCGCCGCGTCCGCCGCCGCCGCGCCCAGCCGCCGCGTCCACGCCGCCGCCGCCAGCTCACGCCACGCGCCCGCATCGCGCCGCTGCCAGCTCGCTCGCGGCCGCGCCGCTGCTTTGCCCAGCTCTGCCGTGCGCCCGCGCCGCGCTGCTGCACGCCCAGCTCCACGCGGCCCGCCCGCTTGGGATTGCCTGCGCGCGCTTGCTTGAGCGACCAACTTAAATCAGTATAGCTGAAATCGGTATAGTATCTACTGTAATTGACTTATAGACCCCAACTTAAAAAGATGCACCGTTTAAAAGTCAGTTACTATAGCAAAAAACCAAAAAAAAATAAACATTAAGCCAAAATGAACCCAGTTGGTTTTTCAACATACTCTATCTACACCGTTGCTTGTGCTCTGAGATATGTGCCAATAATTACTTTAGTAAAATCCATCCAATTAATCTAGTTCACGGTAACATATCATGTGTAATCAAAGCTTAGAGTGAAATCATAGAATCAGATGTCCACGGCTAGTGAATGTTTGCTTAGTGATAGATATGTCACATGGGACTAGCTATTGGTTATAGATTTCACACAAGTGCTTGGGTTATTTGATGTCGATGGAATTTGATTCCAATATCGTTTGTTTTGTACACCTTAGGTATATGCCCTAGTCAACTTTCTCGGGCAAAAAGAATGAACATTGGATTACATACTTTTTCTTTCAAGGAGAGACAACTGTCTTAGCCACTTTATCCAGAGAAAAAGATGAGTCCAATCATATGTTTTTATTTTGAGGAGAGAGATATACAACTCCTCTTCATTATCTTTATGCCTTGTTTACAAGTACTTAGCTTCGGATAAACTAGTATACATAATTATATATGAAGTAGTTTAAGCTTATTGATATAAATATGACTTAAGCTCCCTAAAAAGGCCAATATGTTATGCCTTGTTTGGGGTACCCCCAGCTTGTGTTGGGTGGGTTAATTAATTAAATGAAACTAAACCTCTATAAATAAAATGGTAAATTGCACATATTTTTCGAAACATATTGCTTAGCTACTTTTAACTTATAAAGCAACTATTAAAGAAGCTCAAGAGACTCATTGAGGTAGATATTAGCAACAAATAACACATCAGCGAACAATTAATAATGCCATGACTAGTCTCTAAGACATTTCTCAACCATCCACCCTTATATGGTATGCATTGACAAAAAGAGAACCATGTGAATGTTGCCTCAGAGGAGTACAAGATCAAGACTGCTTGAAAAATACACTGCAATATATTGCAGATAAAGAGGCAATAACAGGTCCAGTTATCCATCTTTGTTTGTGAGAAAGTGGTGTTAAAAAGAAAAAAACTTTTTTACATAATTCTCCCACTACCATTTTGCTCATACAGTATGTTACGTCTGTACAAACACACAACAATGTCACTTATGTTTTGTCATACATATCCGCTAAGCAAAGCACATACGTTCAGAATTTTATTTTTTAATTTATCTCTATCATTTAAAAAATAGTGCTAGTACATTTCCCCTCTCATCCTTCTCTTTAAAAAATGATTCACAGACCTGTCTCTCCCTTTGTTCATGAGATCTCCTTCCCTCCTCAACCCGAACCGTTGCCTCCTCCTCCTCCTTCCCTCCCCACGCGCCACCTCCCCTCCGTCCTATTCGCAACCGCCGTGCCCACTTGTTCCCCAACGCGCTGACCAAATACCCCTACCTAATTCACATATCCTCTCCCTCCTGATCTCCTCTCACAACCCCGCTCGGTGCCCTTGAAGGCCAGGCTCCCCCACCTCCACATCTCCCTCCTCCCGCTCCACTAACTCCGCATTAATGGCGGCGAACATCATCTACTTCTCCGTCCCCTCCCCTCTGCACTGCGCGCCTTGCAGCACCTTCTCATTCTCCCTCCCCTCCGCGCTGCATGCCTCGCAGCACCTCTCAACTCCGCGCCACCTCCACCACCACGCCCACATCCCCCGACCTCTCCATCCAGCTCCCCCTCCCCGCCCGCTCCACCAACAAGAGTGGCACGAGGGACAGTGAGATGTTGACCGCCATGGAGGGGCGCTGGGACACCAGCATCCACACTGTCGGCGGCGGTGGACCTGGCCAGAGTGGGAGGCCCCACCGCTGGTGGAGGCGGGAACTTCCCCCTCGCCGCGGCCCTCCTCGCCTTCACCTTCGCCAACTTTCTCAACCTCCTCTCCATCTGGTGTGCCCTTCCACCCTCCTTATAGCCCCTCTCTAGATCTAATGTGTCCAGACTCAGTTTAGATGCGATTTTACCCTTTTTTTTCCACGTCGGTACACATCGGGAGGTTGTTGCGATCGGGTTTGGTTCACAAAAGGTCCAAACATCACCGGCTACCACACTACCGACGGCTTCCCGATGTCGGTGAGCTCCTCCCCAGCGTCCTCCCTAGCCATGCGCGTGATTACTACCTTGGTTGTCAACGCTGCATCCTCCAATGTGTTGCCGCCGACCAAGGCCACGCCAATAGCGCTCATCCCCGGCCAGCAAAGAAGAAGCTCGGCCAGAAGTTCCTCATTGATGCCGATGCCTGGATGGATTTTACCGCCACTGGGGAGACCGACCGCATCTCTGATACCATCAGCTACTCTGACATCTACAGGTCAACTCAACCCCGTCTCTGTTCCAATTGAATAGTATGTATATTTATGTTCTAATCAAGCAATTAATTCCCTACGACGTCGGTGAGCTCCTCCTAGGTGTCCTCCCTAGCCGTGCGCATGACTACTACCTCGATTGCAAACATTGCCCCCTCCTCTGCGTTGCCACCGACCAAGGCCACGCCAATGGTGCTCATCCCCGACCGGCGGAGAAGAAGCTCGGCCAGAAGTTCCTCATCGACGTCGACGCTTGGATGGATTTGACCACCGCCGAGGACACCGACAACATCTCCGATACCGTCAGCTACTCCGACATCTATAGGTCAACTCAACCCCGTCTCTGTTCCAATTGAATCGTATGTATATTTATGTTATAATCAAGCAATTAATTTCCCTAATATATGATTCTAGGAGCTTATTCTGTATTAGGCCATCTTATCAAGTTTTGGAGCTTACTCTATCCATGGCAGTGCCCCTCAACATCTAGGATCTTCTGTTTCAATTTGCTTGCAGAAATTGAGATTGCTATGCATCTCTGAATGATCCTTTTTAGGCTTGGCAGTAAACTGGGCATTTCATATTTTTGAGCTGAAATTAGGCCATCCTATGCATTTTCAGAGCTAAGCTATGGTTCTTTCGTAAACCCCTGCTGGTTTCGCTCCATATGGTGTAATTGTGGACAAGTTTGATATGGATTAAGTCAGGTATATGTTGGGTACTTGTGAGGTAGTAGCAAGCAATGTATGTCCTGTGTCCAACTACTATTTGGTTTTCTTTACTCATTGTAGGCACTTCAGCTCATGTTAGTTGTCTGAAATAATGTTTAAGTGTAATATTAGTTCCAAGTTTTGTGATGCTTTATAACGTCAATCCTAATTTAATGATAAGCATGTCAATCCTAATTTAAACTGGACTTCTTCTTTGCTTGAACCTGTATGATCCCTTCATTGAAATCTTCATGGGTCACCTGTGTGAGCAAAGATAAGGATCAGACACAACGAAACATTGTTGCTTGTTTCCAAATACAGCTACATATTCTTCATTAAGTACATTTCAAATAGTAACAAAGTTGCAAAATTTTCTTGGAAATATCAAATCTGCATATTATGATCAATCAATCTCACTATGATTTTCTATTGTATTTTGGGCTATTCAGTTCATGTTTAATATGCTATAGATCTGATGTTTCGATTCACCTTCTTTTAGCTCCAAATAAGCATAACAGTTTTATTTATGCAAAGATTTATGGTGGCTTTGAGAAGATACAATCTTCAGTAAACTGAAAAAGGTCTCCTGAGACACTTCGATATGAGTGATGGTAAGCTGGTGTCAACTCTGATGGCGACCTTGACTACACTTGATCCATATGTGGATGGTGAGCATGTAGATTAGAAGGAGTACCACATCATGATTGGCTCCCTTTTGTACCTCACTGCTTCGAGGCTGGACATACACTTCATTGTATGTCTGTGCGCTCGATTTCAAGCTTCTTTTCGTGCCTTTCATCGTCAGGCAGTGAAGCACGTTTTTAGGTACCTTCGAGCTACTTTATACTATGATATCTGGTACTCTTCTACCTCCTGTTTTTGTGGAGAAGGGTGACAATGTGCTTCAGTTTGTGGAGAGTGACCACCAGTTGGCTGACATTTTCACCAAGTCTTTAGATAGCTCGAAGTTTATGACCTTGTGGGGAGAGCTTGGAGTGGTCTATCTTTATGGCTTAATTTGAGGGGAGTATCTTGTACTTACTGTATTATATGTACACATTCATTCTGCTGCACTTTGTCTATTGGGTGCTTTTGGGTTAGTCTTTTTAGTATAGATTGTGGTGACTTTCACTCTTAGTTGGTTAGACTTCTTCCTCTCATCTTGTGACCCTAGGATGCTGCTTATCAATTGCTTCTCTTCTCACTAGGTTGAGTTCACTCACTTATTTTAGGTCTAGCAAGGGTTGGGCCCCCTTGGATAGACAGGGAATGTATTTACTTCCTTGTGTTTTAGATGATCAGTTGATAGTCCTAGAGTCATATGAGGTAGATGAGAGCGAGTCTGAGCCATATTAATCCTTATATCTTGTCTATGTTTTAAGGACTGCCACTCCTTTGCCTTTCCAAGCTTCTTCTCTTGCGTATTGCTTTGGTTCAGAGTGAGTTCATTTGAGTCTTTCTTGAGCTTAATGTCAACATAACTCAACTTGAACCAAATTGCTTCTAAAATTGACTCACTTGCTGAGGGGGAGCTAGAATTTCTTTCCATCATATTGTATTTAAATTCAGCAATGTGCATTGTAATATAAATACATGGAGCTCTGATTATTATCCTTTTGTGACATGATAAAACTGTTTTATATCTTGCCATCACTTGGCTAGACTGCTAGATTTATCATGATCCTCTATGTGTAACTTAGCTCTTGCTATGTTAGTTTCTTTAAATATGAAAAACTTAAATTAAATAATGTCTTGCTCTATTGAATCCTCTTATGATTCATGTCATGTTAAAAAGAAGGCTAAGTTGAGTATTGAATCTGCATTGAGCTATTCTAGTTCATTAGTGAAGCATGAGTTAGTATTAATTCTTCGTTCTTGAACTAAGTCAAGAAAATACAAAAAGATATCTTTTGTGTGAAAAAACTGATCTCATCAATCATTACTCATGAGATGGCTTGCCATTTATTAGGCATGAACTCAGGGGGAGTTTGGATAACCAAGATCACTTTCTTAAGCTTCTTGCTTGGAATGATCGCATAAGGCTTGAAATCTAGCACATAACTAAAGAAACTAGATTTTGTGAAATATAGTTGAATCTCAGCTAAAACCAAAAATGAATTCAAAATTTGCCAAATGTGGGAAGTTTGCTCAATTACAAGTGATATTAAGTGCTTGAATAAAATGTTTCAATTTTGAACTTTTAGCACTCTAAAATGACTCAATTATAGCTTCTTGGTTCCATTTAGCATATTGACATGGCCTGACTCATTTTTGGATACTCTTAACTAAATTATGAATTTGAACACCTAGACATGTTAAGAATCTATTTAATTTCAGATCATTGCTTATGTGTCTTTAGCTTGGCTATACATATATTGCCATGATCTAGATAGCACATTCACTTTTTATGCCTTGGTGTAATACCTGTAGAATCACTTTGGATAATTTTCATGGCTCCTAAATGCTAAAAATGAATAAAATATAGACACTTCATTTCATTCATACTTTATCTTCTTCCATGCATCTTGATGTTTCCATTTTCAAAGGGGAGAAAGATTGGTAAAAATGCATATGTAAAGCATGATTTGGAGCTTTTGTGCAAAATTTTGCGAAGTTGGAGCTTTTGATCTCTTCTCGCCATGACCAAAGTCAAATGGAATAATTGTTCTTTCATATGGACCTAGAGTGAGATTCTCAACTCATTTGGTGAATTTGAAGCCTTTTGTGAAATGTCTGTTATTTTCAGTAGCTTCATTTCACCTTTGCCTCAAATGGTATTGGTCATTTTCAGCTATTTGCGCTCTTGCTTTGACCATGTGGAGCTCTTTTGCAAATTCCCTCCTTTTCTTCTAAATTCATTTCTAAACTGCATTTTTAAGAAATTGCCAATGATCCATCAAGGGGAAGATTGAAGGACCATGTGAGAAGGTCTTAGTTTATGATGAACCATTGCAATTTGGGAGATCTAGAAATTTGATTGGTAGTGTTGCTGGTCGGTTAGGGGAAAGTCGGTCAGACCGGCAGTGCGCCATCGGTCTGACCGGTTGGTGCAGCGGTCTGACCGCCTGAGGGTTGGCGGTTTGACCGATTAAGGATTGTTCAATGGGGACTTTCAGCCAAGATTCATATTTATGGATTTTGAGTTGAGGAATAGGTTATGGTGAGTATAGTCAATGGTTTTATATTGTATGAGCTATGTTACAACTAACACGGGTCAGGTTGTAAAGAATTTGTGCTTGAAAACAATTTTTTGTTTTTGGATGTGTAGAGTCGCTTGGAGTCAATCGTGGTCAACGGCGAGGATCAGGGCTAGGTTCATGGAGGAGCTGAGACGTAGAACGATCGAGAATGCTAGGTGAGACGGTGAGTTCAAGCATGACATGAGAAAAGCGAAAAAATATTGAAGGTGAGTTCGAACGACTAGAATGGCGCCATGTGGCTTACACGGGGCAAGTAAGCCGTGGTTTGGTGGAACCGGGACGGAAGAGACTTGGTAATACGTAGCAAGCTAGTGGTGCACCTACACATGGCAAGTATGACGATTGCTTGCAATGGATAGTGATGACACGTTAACGAGGGGTATTTTTGGTAGTTTGGTCAAAATACCGAAAATCACCTTGGATCAAAACCGCGGCGCGTGGGCGACGCGTTGGAGAGCGATTTAGATATAGGTGGAGCTGGTTTGATCGAAACGGGTTAAGGCAAAAGACTTAATGGATTCGGACTTATGCGCTTTGAAAAGCGTGCATAAATGACATTTGTGAACTAAAACCCCTATGCGTGGGGTTAACAGGTTTCCCCCATTGTGTTAAGTAGATAGTATCCACTAAGAAATAGATGGGGCTGGCTAGCCTATCTATAAAAGGGGGTTGGGATAGAGACATGTGGTTATCCATCCAGTCCATCTCTTGTGCTTTGATATTTAGGATTAGGGTTTTGAGTGTATGATGTGCTCTCTGTCCTTCAAGATAGAGTGGTTGTAAACCTACCTCTTCAAGTGACAATCATCAATCTTTGAAGATCTCATTATCTATTTCATGTTTTGATTGATTTGCTCTTGTTTCGATTGATTTTGATCTCTCATCTTTCTTTTTCTTGATCTTGTTGTGCCAAGAAAGTGATTGAGATGCATATAACATCTGAAAATCAATCTTCTATCATCTAGACATTTTGATAGCAATTTTATGAAGAAACTCGTTTTTGCTTGATTTTGATCTCTTCAATTGATTTCTTATTTAAGGAGTTTTTAGATCGACTTCTTTGATGTTCTAAGTTACTATGACATGTGGAAATACATCTAAAACCATCTTGGTTATCATCTATCTACGAGGAAGTTGTATTCACCGTTTGGAGTTTTGACTCGGTTTTGGTGCAACCTTCCAACAAATTAAAAAAGATCTCAACTTTAGCCATGATTTTGATGATCGTTTGTTGGAATAAGTTTACAATAACCTAGAGAAGATCCGTGCAAATTTTCATATCATTTGGATCGATAGATTAAAAGTTCTCTCAATTTTGGTTTTTGAAGTCGGACCGAAAACACTATATTATTGCTCTGATTTTACTGTAGCAACCAGTTAGACCGCCATTAGAAGGCCGGTCAGACCAATGGGAAGGGCTAGATTCCAAGTTTTGTTGATTTGGGTTAATTGGTTTTAGTTTTAGCTAAGGGTTCTGTGTTCTATTGACTATTGTATTTGGGGTTAAGGATCTCCTCCGATCCCTGCATGTTATATAGCAGGCTGAATCGCCATATATGGTACAGGATATCTGCTGCAAAGGTTTTGGAAAGACTCGTGAGCTATTCCATCTATTACAATCAAATCTATCTATTCTATCTATAGCCGAGTCTTTCCAAAATACCCACACAGCAGATCAGAAAGGATTACATGCAGCGAAATCGCAATGACTAATTAATTTCGCCGATCGATTTAATTTGCTAAGCCTTATCTCTAACATCCCCCCTCAATCACAACTTTATCAAGTTGAGATTGTTTCGAAAATCTTCAAGGCGTTGAATGGGTAGAGCTTTGGTGAAGCCATCTGCAATCTGATCTCTTGTTGAAATAAACTTGATATCAAGCAATTTTTATTTACTCTTTCTCTAACAAAATGATAGTCCACTTCAATATGTTTAGTTCGAGCATGGAAAACTGGATTGGCAGATAGATATATTGCTCCAAGATTATCACACCATAGTCGAGCTGCAGAAGGACTGGAAATTCCTAATTCTTTGAGAAAGGTCTGAATCCACATTATTTCAGCTGTACAATTAGCCATTGCTTTGTACTCAGCTTCTGTACTGGATCTGGACACTGTAGGTTGTTTCTTTGCATTCCAGGACACAAGATTGGTTCCTAGGAAAACAGCAAAGCCTCCTGTGGACTTTCTATCATCTAAACATCCAGCCCAATCTGCATCAGAAAATCCTGAAACTAGCATAGAAGAAGATTTAGTAATTTTCAATCCATATCCCATAGTATGTTGCAAATACCTGAGTATCCTTTTAGCTGCTGTCCAATGTGCATTTGTTGGAGCATGAAGATACTGACAAACTTTGTTTACTGAGAAGGAAATATCCGGTCTTGTCAAAGTTAAATACTGCAAAGCTCCAACTATGCTTCTATATCTTGTGCTATCTTCAGGGTTCAACTGTTCTCCTTCTAAAGACAGTTTTTCAATAGTGGACATAGGAGTATTCATTGGTTTGCACCCTTGCATTTGAACTCTTTTCAACAAGTCAGCAGTGTACTTTGCTTGAGTTAGGAGAATTCCATTATCTATCTTCTTCACTTCGATCCCAAGGAAATAATGTAAGTCTCCCAAGTCTTTTAGTGGAAATTCACCTTGAAGATCTTTGAGAAGAACTTGTGTAGCTTTAGCTGATGAACTGGCCACAATTATATCATCCACATAGATAAGCATAAAGATGATCACATCACCTTTTCTATAAAAGAAAAGTGATGTATCAGCTCTTGAAGGCTGAAAACCAAGTTGTAACAGTTTCTCACTTAATCTTGAGTACCAGGCTCTGGGAGCTTGCTTCAATCCATATAACGACTTATCTAATTTGCACACATAATCTTTCAATTTTATATCCTCATATCCTGGTGGCTGCCTCATAAACACATCCTCCTCAAGAACACCATGAAGGAACGCATTCTTTACATCAAGTTGGCGAAGATTCCATCCTTTTGAGATTGCAATAGATAAAACAAGTCTGATTGAAGCAGCTTTGACTACTGGACTAAAAGTATCTTCATAATCAATTCCATACCTTTGTTTGAAGCCTTTGGCTACCAAACGAGCTTTGTGCCTGTCAATTGTTCCATCAGCCTTCCTTTTTACTTTGTACACCCATTTACAATCAATTAGGTTCATCCCTTTCTTAGCAGGTACAAGGTGCCATGTTTTGTTCTTCAGAAGTGCTATATATTCTTCATCCATTGCTTTCTTCCAATTTTCAGATCGCATAGCTTCTTCTAAGTTACATGGTTCACCATTTTCAGCAAGAAAACCATACTTGATCCTTCCATCGGTGTATTTTATTCGACCATCTGTAAAAGTCATTGGTTTTATAATACCTTGCTGAAGACGAGTAACAGGCCGGTGTTGAGATGAGGAGATAACACCTTGTGTCATTGGAGAGCTGGGAGATTGCTCATGCTGCTCATGTCCAGGCAAATTCTCAGAAGGTTGCGACAGTTCTTCCATTGGAGGCTGAGAGTTAGATGATACATGTGATGAGGAATGAGCTTTGGCACGCCGACTATATACCTGAATAATCGGTAGCTTGGATGCTGGTGCAGCTTGTCGCGCAGTTCTCGCTCTTGTCTCGAAGCGTTGCATCGCCGCTCATGGCTTAGATCGGGCTGCTGCTGGCTCAGATCGTCAGCCTGAGGTTGCTGCTCATCCTGCGGTTGAACAGTGTCTTCTAAAACAGAGTTAGGAAGGAGAGAAACATCATTATCATTATTGTTAGGAACATCATCATATTGATCATTTGATTGTGCACCCCCGTGATCAATAGTATCAAAGAGGGAAGGAAAAAGAAGCACTTCAGACCTAAGACGAGCACCAGCATTTGGATGAAGTTTTGCAAAGGGAAAAACTTCTTCATCAAAAACTACATCGCGAGATATATAAATGCGGCCAGTCTGAATGTCAAGGCATTTGAAACCCTTGTGCATATTACTATAGCCTAAAAAGGCACATTGTTTGGAGCGAAATTGAAGTTTGCGAGTATTATAAGGACGCAGATGAGGCCAGCAAGCACAACCAAAGACACGAAGGGTTTCATAATCAGGTTTGATCTTAAATAGTCGTTCCAAAGGAGTGGAAAATTGGAGAAGTTTGCTAGGAGTTCTATTAATCAAGTATGTGGCAAGAGCAAAGCTTCATCCCAGAATTTAAGCGGCATAGATGCATGAGCAAGGAGAGAAAGGCCAACTTCAACAATATGCCGATGTTTTCTTTCAGCAGCACCGTTTTGTTGATGAGTATGGGGACAGGAAACTCTATGAGATATGCCTATTCTCTGGAAGAAGGGATTGAGTTTTTCATATTCTCCACCCCAGTCTGTTTGTATGGAAATAATCTTTGTTGCAAACAGCCGTTCGACAAGCTGTTGAAACTCACAAAACTTTTGGAAGACTTCAGATTTGGAACGAAGCAAGTAAATCCATACAAATTTACTATAATCATCAATAAAAGTGACATAGAACTTGTTCCTTCCTACAGACTCACAAGCTGGCCCCCAAACATCTGAAAAAATTAGCTCTAGAGGAGAAGTAGAGATGCTAGAGGACTTAGAATAAGGTAACTGGTGACTTTTTGCTTGTTGACAAGCATCACAGACAATTCTTTTAGTGGACTCTGCGGAACAAGGAAGATTATTTATCCTAACGACTTGCTGAACTATTGAAGAAGCTGGATGACCAAGACGACTATGCCACCTTGAGGAAGATGGTTTTATTGCTCCAAAAACTTGCTTATTGGGATCTGCCGCAGGTATGAATGAGAGAGGATAAAGCCCTTTCTCACAGCTGCCTTTGAGAAGGATTTTCTTCGTGATCTGGTCCTTAATCAAGAAAAAGGTGGGATGAAATTCAAGAAACGCTTGATTATCAGAAGCAAGACGATGAACTGAAACTAAGTTTTTCTTAGCACTAGGAACATGAAGAATGTTATTGAGATGAAGATTATGAGAGGGGGTGCGAACAATGGTATGACCAATGTGATGAATGTCCATACCTGCTCCATTTGCTTTGTGTGGATCGATCACCGGCAGATACTTCTCCGCATCGCCGGTTTATCAAGTTCACTTGTGATATGGTCCGTTGCACCGGTGTCAGTATACCAATTTGTGTCAATGCCATAAGAATTTACTGCTGCAGATGCACTCTTTTCTTCAGGAGCATAGTTCTCATCAAACGATACAAGACTTGGAGCAAGATGTCCCTTCTTCTTGCAAAGTTGGCGATGGGACGAGTTTGAATCACTGTACCTCGGGTAGCATTGCTGGAAGCTACTCCACGGCCACGACTCCAATTGTTGCGACCTCGGCCTCCATTGCGTCCTCCGCGACCGCGCTGAAAACCATAATGGGATCCACTTTGTCCACGCATTGCAGAATTAACAGATGGTTGATACTGATTTCCCTGCAGAAGATTCAATCTTTGTTCGAAGCTTAGGAGTTGAGAATAAAGCTCACCAACGGTAACTGGATCTGATCGCCCAGTCACATTGGTCACAACCGAGTTGTACTCAATGTCAAGCCCAGCAAGAATGTATGAGACCAGTTCTTCGTCATCAAGGGGCTTCCCAGCGGCTGTCATCTCATCTCCGAGAGCCTTCATCTTCCCAACATACTCAGCAACAGTCAGATGACTCTTCTTCATTGTTGCTAGAGCAATGCGCGTGTTGACAGCTTGTGCACGCGTCGAGCGATGAACATCCGCTCAATTGCCTTCGGACTTCGCACCGTCTTCTTGGAGGCCACATGGATCAGGATCTCTCGTGAGAGAGAGGAGAGAAGATAGCCTAGGACTTGTTGGTCCTTTTCAAGCCATAGATCATACGCCGGATTGAAGATCTTGACCTCCTTCTCATCATCTTTGGTGATGATTTCTTCTGCTGGTGCTGCTGCCGATCCATCAAGGTAGCCGACAAGTCTTGCACCACGGATCGCTGGAAGAATCTGGGCTCTCCATAGCGTGTAGTTGGTCTTGGTTAGCTTTTCGGTCACGGGATGACCTAGAGAGGTGGCGGACATAAGGGTGGATGAACTCGCCATTGAGGAGAGGCTCTGATACCATGTAAAAGTCTATTGACTATTGTATTTGGGGTTAAGGATCTCCTCCGATCCCTGCATGTTATATAGCAGGCTGAATCGCCATATATGGTACAGGATATCTGCTGCAAAGGTTTTGGAAAGACTCGTGAGCTATTCCATCTATTACAATCAAATCTATCTATTCTATCTATAGCCGAGTCTTTCCAAAATACCACTACAAAGCAGATCCGAAAGGATTACATGCAGCCGAAATCGCAATGCAGACTAATTAATTCTTGATCGATTTCTACCGCTAAGCCTTATCTCTAACATCTATATCTCTGTAGGTGTCTGAGGATAGAATCTCGAATACTTAAGAGAAAATTTTGAGTTGATATTATTCACCCTCCTCTGTTGTCATATTCGGTCCTTCACTTTCCATACTCTGAAGTTCTGACTAGAAATTCGGGCTCTTGGGAGTCAAATAATAGGAAGGTGATGCTTTCCATCTTTGCCATAGTAGTAAATGGGGTGAAACACCATACATGTTTCCAATTTATCCATAGGGGCTCGAGCCCAATATATCTATGTTTGCATTCACTGTAACCTTCACTATATTGCTGGGGATCTTTCACTGCCTTCTCAAAGCTTCAATTCCATAGTTGGCTTCCTTGTAAATTACTAACGGAAAAAATGTTACTTTAAGCATTTTTGGAGCATTTCCTTTTACTGGGAAGTTTTGAGTTGGGCACTCTGGATGGAGAGTGTTGATAACTATGTAAACTTGAAAATTTTACCCTTTCTAACTTCACCAGTTATAGGATTTGAATATGGATGTTGGTCTACCTTTGTTGTGCTCATAACTCCAGTCTAATTTGTATAGGTTACGTGCATCTGGTCGTCCTTATCTAGCATATCACCCAGGACTGCTAAGAGATACTCTAGCTTTTCATGGTTGTGCTGAACTGTTACAGGTTTGTATAGTTTGGATGGTTACATTCTAATGACAAGGTCGGATTATTTCCTAACAATATCTATCTACCAATTTTCCTTTGACTGGTTGTTAATTTGATCTTTTCTAGGACATTCATACATAACTTATTCAATACAGAAGGAACCGGATGATCAAATGAGAAACTGTAAAGGAACAGCTATTGGTTGATTCAGTGTCCAGGAAGATTAGTGGGTCATGCCTACTCATGACAGAAGAGGTAAGGTTGCTTATAATGGTATTCTAAAGTCAAATTGCTCACTATACTAGGATAAAACTGTTCGTGTTATGCACAAATTTGAAATTTGAGGAAATGTTCCTCTGTTTAGTAAAAGCATGTAGCAAATTAACAATGCTTACCTCTGTGTTTTGCTAGCAAAACATCATATATTCACATTACAAATCTGAGGCTGGCAAAATCTGAGGTTTTTTATGTACACTTGATGTTTAACCCTTGTGTTGGAATTGTAAAGATCAAAGATTGAGCTTCAGCTGTTAATTAATTAAGAGAGCAGATAGCGTTTAATTTTAATTGTGGATGATGTTAATTAATTAAGAGAGCAGATAGCGTTTAATTTTAATTGTGGATGCATATAGTTCCAATTTATCATTGGAGAATGAGATGTTACAAACCTTATTCATAGACATATAGGGTATGACAGAAAAATGGTCTCAACAATCTCTAACCGTCCAACCACACGTACATGCATGTGCATAAAAAAGGAAACAAAGTAGCACCTAGAGGTATGGAAAACGGTAAGGAGATCTGTGGGAGGAGCTTCAAAGCAAAACCTGGTGATAACATTCTTCAAAATGGCTCTTCAAAGCCCGAAAGGGAACCAGGAAATTCATCGAATAAAAGGACATCAGGTAAATTTGAGGACATTGGCCACAAGGATGGATGTCCGGAAGCATCTTATGAGTACTGTGTCAAGGTTGTCAGGTGGCTGGAGTGTGAGGGCTATATTGAGACCAATTTCAGAGTGAAGTTTCTGACATGGTATAGCTTGCGTGAGGAGAATAGTCAGTGTCTACGTGGATACTCTTATCGATGATCCTGTAAGCCTTTCTGGCCAGCTTGCTGACACTTTCTCGGAGGCAATCTACAGCAAAAGGCCACCTTCAGTTCCCTTTGGTTTCTGCATGGAACTTTAGCATTAAGGGAAGGGAAGCTATTGCCGTTCTCTTTGTAGGAAGCATCTTTGGTCCCATTCTTTCAGAGCAGATCGTTGCATTGATTCTTCATTGGAAATTTCATCGAAGTAGTTAACTTGTACAATCCGTTCATTGGAACTTTCTTCGCTATTACAGTAGCAGGTTTAATTTATCGGGCAACTTATTTTTTAGTCCATAGTTTACAGTTTTGTCATCCGCATCGTCCATGTCGTTGTTAGAGCATTAGGAGCTATGCAATTCGATCAGGTTAGGTCATGGAACCTGAAGTTTCTGTTGCTAGCTGCTCGAAGAGGTGTGAATTTCAGGCCGAATCAGGGAAGAACATTTGTATGGGATGAAGCAGGCTTCATATTGACATTTGACGAATCCGAGCTAACCATGTCTTGTCAGTAGGACGATGTGCTGTATCTGGGGGGAAATGCAATGTGTTGCTAACTTTTGTGGGTAATGGGAGGAAAACATGATGTTTAAGATAAGAGATTTAACAAGTCTGGATTAATGTTATGCCTTTTCTATCTACTACCGCATTTGTTGGCTTACTAATGTACTGTTTGAGTATTTCTGATACGGGGTCGCCCGATCTTCTCGACGTAGGATGGATGCTCGCAGAAGTCTTGATGAATCGCAATGATCCTCTAATGCTAATACAAGGGACGAACACTCTTTAATCCGCCAAAACACACTTGCGTCGATTTCGCCGACCACCAAGCGAAGATCTATCGTGCTCCCAATTCCCAGCGGAAAGGTTGAACAATCTTGATTGAAGAACACTCCTAATTCCCTCACGGAATTTCAGCAGCAATGATAAACTCGAACAAAGTTTAATAAATTGATTATTCTCAAAGGTGGTCTGAGCCCTTAGGCTGCCAATACATGGTTTATATAGGACCTTGGGACGTCCATAGAGTCCACAAACCTAGTACAACTCAACCCTATATGGTTTTAGATACGAACTCTCACAAAAAGGAAACTAGATTTTACAGCCGTCACATTGTTTTGGCCATAACTTTTGATCCGTGATGAATTTGATGCTGGGACCAGATCCATTGCGTAGCCCTTGAAAATATCTTTCCAAGGAGTACAAGAACACCCAAATCGGACTCCGTTTGTGAAAGTTATTACATTTTTAGTAAGTGCCTGTCAGGCTGTCCCGAACCGAATCCGAATTGAATTCTGAGTTGAATCCGAGTTTGAATCCAATTGGCCTTGTGGGAGGTACGAATTGGGCTTGAAAATCTTATCCAAAACTTGTAGTTTAAGTCCTTGGGCTTTTCCCTTTTGCTCTCTCACTGAATGAGCTTTCTTCCTTCATGTCTTTGACACCTAATGTGGTTATCCTCTTTCTTTTGCATCTCCATTGCTTTGCCATCGACAAACCTAAGAATGCACCATTTAATGACATGAGGTAGTATTCTATTATTATGAATAACAACATTATATTTAGTTTGGAATGAGTTCACCTGGCAATGTTTGATGCGGCTCAATAACTCTTTCCAGTTGAATAATATATTTAACTGAAAAGTACAAGACACGTGCGTATCCGCATCAATTTCCATTGTTGATCTGAACACAATTTTGGATTCTGTTTTTAAGCGTTTACTTGTACATGGCCACTAGATCTGCTATTGCATTTTTATGAAGGTCGTAGGAATTTTTTTTTATCAATTGTAACGCACAGGCATGTAACTACTATAACGCTCTAGTGTATACGTATGCAGTGTGTTCGTATGTGGATCTATTGTAGCATATTGGAGAGAAGTGCAGAGGCAATTTAGTTGGAGGATACGCCTTTTTTCTTTGAGGGGTTTTGATCTGCTACTTGGTTATAAAACTGGATGATATCCATGAATAAATCTTCTTTTACACATGTTTTTACCTTTTTATTAAATTTTTAGATAAAATAGTAAGATTTTACACATGCTTCTGACTGCTTGGATATATATGTGAATGGATCGAGTACATTCTTGTGATTTAGTACGGACTCACAACTTTTGCGATTTCATATGAGCTCATAAAATTTTGTGAAGCTACATACACATCTGATTAAGCTAGATAAATCACTCTTTTATATCTATCAACGGCGAGAAGCAGTCACAAATATGCATGATTATATCTTGGTGAAGTTGATATTTTCCTTGTAATGCACAGGCAGATAACTAGTTAAAAATACACCGTGTAACTAAAATCCGCACGCTGCTGCTCTTAAGAATTCTTGTAGAGGGAGATACACATTATAGTTACATATAAAGCTATTATAACACTAAACAAATTAATGGTTCCAAACTCCAATCATCTTAAGATAAAAAAAACAAGAAAAAACTCATCTACCCCATCCATAGTAAAATAAAACCGTTTTAGAAACTTATCCATTAGAAAATGGCCTCCTTCCGAAAGAAAAAGAAAGCCCAAAACTGTGTCCGAAAACCCCCGACCCAAAGCCGAAGCGCCTTAAAAAATCTTAACGCCACCATCCGCGAACAACAGAAGCCGACGCACACAGCAACAGCGCGCGCACACAGCCTCCAAGCGAGCGCAGCCAAAGAAAATGGCCACGGCCACGGCCCTCTCCCTGAGCGGCGGTGGCGGGTCCCTCCTCCGCAAGTCCCCCGCTGCTGCCGCCGCCTACGCCGCGGCGCGGTGCTGCGACGCCGTCCCCCGCTCGCGGCGGCGGCAGCCGCAGCGCCTGGCGGCGTCGCGCGCCGACGACTCGTCGCCGGCGCCGTTCGAGATGACGGTGGAGAACGCGCTGAAGCTGCTTGGCGTCTCGGAGGGCGCGTCCTTCGACGACATCCTGCGCGCCAAGAACGCCGTCCTCGCCTCCTGCAAGGACGACCAGGACACCGTTGCCCAGGTCCCGGAAACTTCTCCTCCACTCCTTATTGTTCCATTCGCGTCCGCCTTTTCTTGGACTCAGGTGAAAGGACGATTCATTAAAGGATCCTCGGTAATTCCGATGAGTTGCTAATTTACTACGAGAAGCTGGCTTGATCAATCAGTAGTGCAAGAAACGATCTGAATTGTGGCGATGTATCTTGCTTTTCAATTTTCAAGTCCAGAAGCAAATTTTGTTTATAATCTACTTCCGTATATAGTGAATTAAGTGATGACTTCAGTAGATCATTAATTTCGAACATCTGGTGGTGGATTGGCCGATCGTCGTGCGGATCGGGTCTGTTAAAATAATCAAGTTTTGATATGCAGTGCGTTAGCTTAAAGAGGTGACGTTGTTTGTGTTGTTATTAGAGGGGCATTTCAGTAATTTCACAATTTAAAAAGAAAAAAGAAATAAAAGTGATAGTGGGGCCTCCTGTCGGTGAGCCGGATTGAAAGGATAAGGGGAGGAGACCTAGTCTCCTCCCATGCGGCTCGTTTCACGGGTGACGCATTTGGTCGGTGCCGCTCCTGGGCGATGCGCTCGGGGAGGTGGGCGACGCACCCGGCGGCGGCACGTTCAGTTGGCCTGGTCCACCCGTGCGGCGGCGCATTCGGTCCTCAGTGCAGGCGTTTCTCCCGATCCGGTTTCCGTGGGAGCAGCGACGGCTCATTCCTCAGATCTGATCTGAGGTGAGCGGTTTCAGCAGAGAGGTGAGGGGCGGTGGCAGCCCGGGAGTCTCAGCTCCGGCCGTTGGTGGCCACCGCGCTGATGGACTTTACCCCTCCTCCTCTCGGCCATAAAACGAGGTCGCCTCCTCCCGTGACTTGCATCGGAAAAATGAGTGAGCTCTCTTCCTTCAATCCTCTCTTTTCTTCTCGATTTGCTTCTGGATCGTGGTCTGTGGTGGTTCTTCTTCGGCACTTAACCGCCGGTCTCGGCGGTGAGATTTGTCCCTGGTGCTTGGCGGTGAGGCACTTGGCCGGTGCTTCCCGTGTGCTTGTGCGACATCCCCTTCACCTCGACTTTGCCGGCTGGTGAGTATCAAACGGCGAAGGTGGGCTTTGTATCTCCGACTACCTTGCTCCTCTCTCGCTGTGGCATAGAGGAGTGCTAGGTTTTCTGGGATAGTGCTTTGTGGCGTGCCTGGCTCTGACATCTTCTCGGTGATTTTGAGTATCACCGATTTTGTGAGTATTCTGTTTGATTCTTTGCAGTTCGTGACTTGCTTCATATATCAGTGATTCAATTGATGAATATTGCAAAGAGGATTTGTGGGTTAAGTAGCTCAATGAGGATAATGGTTTTGTACTGAAATTGAATGATTACAACTTGAGCTCTAAATCTTTGTTAGATCTGTCATTGTTCTCTTTGAATGATTAAAACTTGAGCTCTGTTCTTTAGTCTGTGATCTCTCTGTCCTACAGTCACTCAGTCAGGTAGTTTCGGTATTTGCATGTCATTGGATTAGTTCAATTCATATGCTGATTGCATGTCTGTTAGTCAATTCGGTTTTGCATGACTTGATAATTTGGAATTCTGCAATCTGTGAGAAGATCAAGTTATATTTGGCTAAATTCTTGATGCAATTAAGTGATCACTTTGATTACATTCTCTGCTGGCCGAAATTATATGTTCTGGATATATTTTGAAATTCGAGATTGATAGATTGTGATTTAGAGCTCAAAGTTTGAATCTCCCTCAACATATTCAATTGATGAAGAGTATAAGACCATAGTAGCAGGATGGCCAAGATTTAGTCTTGTGTAATCTTATTTCTGAGAGCACTAAACATTAATCAATTAATCTTGTGCTTTAAGCCAGTCTTAATTGATTCCCTGTTCTAAAGATTGCCTTACATGTTTAGATTAGGAGTAGCTTTGCTCCTTTTGTTGAATATATGTTTTGATACAAATGATATGATAGAATTACCTGGCTATATGCAATTTATATCTTTTGTATACCTTTTGAAATATTCATTGAGTATGTTTGATTATGCTGGAATTATATCTATACATATGCTCATATCGCATTATTTACAACAGTTTGTATATCCATGGACCATGGTGGAGGTGATCATATCATAATATGTTTTGCCATTTCTTGTGCAAGTCGTCCTCTTGATAAGTACTCTTGCTTGCGGCTGTTACTCATGTCCTTGCCCAATTTCTGAACTGTCTATTTCAAGACGGTTTCATGGGCTGCTAAGTTGTTGGCAGCATCTGTTATAGATGTTCTAACATCCAATATCAAACGCATCCCTGATGCCATGTTTCATTCCGTTTCTTGTTTCATTTCAGGTCGAGGCTGCCTATGACATGCTGCTTATGCAGAGCTTATCTCAGCGGAGGGATGGCAAGGTTGTTGATAGCAGCATCCGCTATGCTGATGTTAAACCTGTAAAAAGTGCAGGAACAGGCACAGTCCCACAGTGGATGCAGGCAACGCCTGTGACATTTGAGGCTCCATCTTCGGGCAGCTTGGGCATCCAGTCGTGTGTTTACGGTGCACTGATGTTTTTCACTTATGTTAGTGGAAGCTCAACATCTTTACCATCAGCGTACACTAGCCCTGATGTGCCTGGATTTATCTTAGCAACAGGATTCGGTGTTTCATTGTATTTCCTGAGAAAGAAAAATATGAACTTAGGTAAATTGCTCCACCACTTTTTTACTCAATGTTATTATATATGATACTTTACGATTAGTACATTTTGAACATGTTCTTAGTTTTAGTAAAGCAGTGATTTAAATCCTTTTTCATTTGTATAGGAAAAACATAGAAACATTCTTCTAAACTAGTTTTGAATTTGCAGTGTGTACTATATTACCAGAGATATTGTCAATTACATTATTAACCTTTTTGGTAAAGCTTCTGTTCACCCCAGTGCACTGGCCATTTAACATAAACCAATCTATTGTTGTTATATCTGGAATCTTTATTATTTACTCTCTTTTTGAAGTAATTTAAGCAATCTTGACATGATAGTTTTCTTAATAATTACTACCCCCACCCCCACACACACAAAACATGTTTTGCTCAATTGTTCTCAGACAAAAAAGGAAAAAAATAGAAGAAGCAAGGAATGGAATGTGTAATTAAGATTTTTGTTTTAGAATAGAGCAACGGAAACAAGAGGTTTCACTGCTCATATACTGCCATTTAATCCTTGTTGGCTGTAACGATGATTAAGCAGAGATTACTATCATCAGCATCTTGTGTGTGCCTTCGAATTTTATTGCACATGGACCATTTTTGGGGCTTCAGGTGAAAATAGAAGTTGGTTCAGAGAGATACAGGCTCCAGTGAAATTAAAAGTTTGTGCAAACTTTAAAGAGATACCTAGTGTTTGTCCATCAGAAACAAATTCAGTTCTTCATTTATTGTTACAAATGAATTAGGTTCTACTCTACTTGGGTGTTGTACACACTTCTGAGTAAAAACATACCAAGTCAATACAATTATTTATTCTTTCAGAGTAGCTCTAGAGAAGAGCATGCTTAATAATAAGCAATCCTTTACGATTGTAGGGTTATAATCTCTCACGTGATTGTAAGATGAGCATGCTTAGATATCGACCATACCTTTACCATTGTAGTTGCCGTGTTATAGTTTTGTAGTTAATTGACTTTATCTTGCAGCTATTTAATCTCTGTACTACCTTTGGTCTTGAATTTCTTGCCTACAAAGTTGCTAGTGAGTGAACATGTGGGGATCTGGCTGACATAGTCACATAAGTCCACAAACCTCTTACCTGCTTTTGTGCTTGTTATGACACTATTTACTTGTGGGAGGAAACCTGGTCCGATATCTTGATAATTTCTGCTCTTGTGCCAACCTTCCTGGTTCGATTTAGAATGGCATGAACATTTGTGGTCCTTTGATACAGGTAAGGCTGCATTAATTACCGTCGGAGGACTTGCAGTCGGTGCTACAGTCGGATCTGCTGTGGAGAATTGGCTTCAGGTTGATGTCGTGCCCTTTCTAGGCATCCACTCACCCTCTGTCGTTGTCAGTGAATTTATTCTGTTCTCCCAATTGATGGTATCGCTGTTTGTTAGGTAGGATCTGAAAACAAGCTGTCAGCCTGGCTTGTAATTAACTTGAATGGATTAGCTATAAAGAGTCAGGGAAATGCATCGTTTCCACAGAAGATGGGAAGCAGCTGTGTATAGCAAACAATACATCGACATCTCCATCCTTTAAAGATCACTTGTATCTAGTATTCCTGATCTCAATTTCACTATTCCTTCTTGTTTTCACTTGTATGAAATCTATGGATTGCGGAGTGTGGATTGTGATTTCCACTTTCTGACCTCAAACTACACTAATCCTTTGCAATGTAGTAAAGGCAAGGCAACAAGTGTTGGTTTCCTGCCTCAAGATCTTTGTCGTCTGACCAACTCCTTACAAAATAAACGTTGTACGCAGCTGCAGTTCTATCAGTAGGTTGAACCTAAAAATTTTACTCTTTAGTTTATCAGGATTTCAGTAATGCAAGAATGGCTCAAATTTTTGAGGTCAGGTTGGATGGTATTTATAGTATCTACTTCTGTTTGGATTGCTTTGTATCTCTGTGGTAACGGCAAGTTGTGAATGTGGGTGCTTAGCATGATTGATGGGGTATTTGTTGGAGATAGCTTCCAACTGCAACTTTAGTTTCCTTACCATTGTTTCAGGTTTTTACAAATCCTGTGGATTCTACACCATCTGTTGCCATTTCTTTATACCATAACTCCAGTAGTAAAAGTCCGATCAGATAATTGAGTCCTTTGAAAACCAAGCTTAACTCTTTGCATCATCCTTGTCTTGAGGTTGGAATTTGGATGTGAGCTAAGCTAAACCTACTTTCGTGGATCACTGTTCCAACCAAGGATCGAAAAACCGAAACCGAAGCAAATCCCGGTCGCCGGGCGGTACCGGTAACTAAAAACTGGATAAAATTTGGTAATTGAATTTTGTGTGCGGGGCGGGAGGAGACCGGTAACCGGTCGGTTACCGGAAAAACCGGAAAAACCGGTGGAATTAAGACTTGTATTAGAAGAGAGTTTTTGCACTTGATAATCCGATCCCTGGTTACATCTGAAATAATAAAAATACAAGTTAATACATTATGCTCCAACGCGAAGGTTGTGCAATGTACTCGTTGTTATCATTGTAGACAAGTCCTCAGAATGAGCCAGGTGGTAAAGAGGATAAGAGATGTCCGAGGACGAATGAGAATCATCAGCAGAAGATAGTAAGTTGGCATCTCGACGCTCATAAGTCGGCAAAAAGTATGAGCTACCATATGATGCGTAGGAAGAAGAGTTTTGTGGTTGAGGATGATCTCGTTGGTGGTTCTTAGCCCTTATGTAGGTCTTTTTGATTATTCTTGATTCATGACAATCATAGTCTTCATCCTGAGTAGCATGTGTGAAAGTTTTCTCATAGGTGAATTCCAATGGTTGACATGTGTCTTGTTGGCTTTGTACCCTATCGTGAGATGTCCCACCATCAGCACCATCATCAGATGACGAAGAGGAACTATTGTCAGACTCTTGGTACTCCACTGCATCAGATGTTGGAGTTTCTGTCTCTTCATCACTTCCCACGATATCCTCATCAATGTCTTTTTTCTTCTTACCAACCGCTTATTTCTTTGTTTGTGTAAGTGAGGCAAAGTCTCGAGCCAATTTTTCAGTTGGTTAGCTACAAGCTTTTCTTTTTGTAACATGAGACTTGCCAATTGTTTTCTTAGTCCATTGCTTCAACGGTTGGTCATCAAGTGCCTTGTCAAGTTTATACTCAAATATGGTATTAACTACAATTGTAGATGGCATAAGGGGCTCACCTTCCTCATCTAACAGAGGCTCTGAGTGGCTCATGGAGTTGTCAAGCCACTCATAGATTAGGTTTGCGCTGTCATACATGGTGGCATTAATAAGATCTCCAAAATGATATACATCCCTATCTTCATTACTATAGCAGCATGAAAATAAGGACACTCTGCCTTATTTTCAGAAATATCATTACTATGGAACTACTTAGCCTAAACTTTTCCAAATTTTAATTTTGCTTCTTTCTTAAGAGTTGTGTCAATGCGGGATTGGACGGGTGCCCGACTGCGCAAAATATCAAAATAACATCCCCGTACTTCCCAGCAAGATGTTCTTTCAGGCGTGTTACACATCCGCCGGACTTCATAAGCTTACAATATCTGCACTTCCAACCAACACCTCCTAGTCTCTCTCTATGGTCCCAAACATTGATACTTTTACCAGCTATCACTACAATATCATGCAGCAACAAACACTACAATATCTGCTCTGCCGCTGATGCTGGCTGCCGCTACCTGCTGCCGCCGCCGCTGGCGGCACTGCTGCTGCTCTCTCCTCTCCCTCCTGCTTTCCTGCTGCTCTCAGAGACCTAATAATGCGATGCACTGCTGCAGCCTGCTAACTTTTCTCCCCCCACATGCAGAGAACAATTTCTTTCACATGCAACAAAAAAGGACTACTTTCTCATGCCTATATGCCCAACATGTTTCTAAACAGATTCTTAAGCATCCAATGTAGCTACAATGCCCCCTGAAACCCATTCAAACATCTACAAATTTAATTTTTTGAAATTTAAATCTTGACCGGTTTTTTCATCCCGGTCACCGTTGAGATTTTCGGTAACCGACGGTTACCGGCCAGTAACCGCCGAAATTTCTATCCATGGTCCCAACTGGGCAATTCCTGATCCAGCTCACCGCATCAGTCAAGCGTGCTGCTCCGCTGTTCCCTACTTCCCTCGTGTGCCGACCTCCCGCGAAGAGAGCCTTCAGGGTCATAAAATCTGTGTAACGTCTGTTTCATGTCAGCAAAATGACGTTGATTGCTGTTTCAGAGAAACCATGAACCTGATCGACCTCGAGAGGTTAGGTCATGCCCCCAGATTTTTAAATCGAAGTTGCTGCTCTGTACCTACCTTGACAGCAACCTGCTACAAATCATTAAGAGTTTAGATCTTAACAAATCAAGTCATGCACACAACATCATCTTGATGCCTTCATATCAACATGAAAAAAGGGGGGCACGATGGACTATTACGAAAAGATGTTCTGGACAATTTACACCTGTTCCCTCATGGGTGAATAGAGGATAAGAATAGGAGGGGGAAAAAAAGGATTGCGTTGCTAAGGAATAATCTAATCTTATACCCCGCTATCAGTACACTAATTACCAGGTGAAGTCTAAACAGTTATACAAGAGCAACACAGCAGGAATACATTACACTTGATCACGGCAGCTGCTTTCATCTCCATCTGCATTGCACTCCGTAGATGTTCATGTTCTTTTCAGTGTAGCTTCTTCAATAGGTGCTGCTTAACATTGTGGGAGCCGAGAAAGGCGCAAGAGAATTTGCAGGAAGGCTGACACCACCCCCTCGGAGTGAAATTAAAGGGCTTTTGCTCCAGCTAGCTTTGCTTATGGCATTCGAATCAAGGAATACAACAATGATGGTTATATCGTCATGGAAATGACGCCTCACACCACGATCAATTTTCTTGAGGTCTGAATATCTCATCTCCCTTTTCTTGGCTGCTTCTTGCATCGCAGCTTTAACTAGTCTTCGAGCAATCCCCTGGTGAAAAGAAATTATATGTTTTTCAGGAAAGGATGGAAATAATCTTATTCCAAAAGTTGGAATAGAGTTTTGAGGAAAATAGCAGCCTAGAGATGGCATGCAACTTAAGTTTTGTTTAACGATACCAGGTTGCACTACCCTTGCTTGAAATACTACCTGGAGTTCAAAATAACACGGCAATTTTGAGTGAATGAGAGGTCAATACTCTCTGCAAGTAAACAAACAGGCATCCACCTAAAGTGCAACACTCAGAAACGTATGACATAACAATACAACAACGCATAGCTTATGACATGAATATATGTAAACAAATTATCAGAGGAAAGATGTAACCTGTAAGAGTGGTAGAACAGCCAAACATAAGAGTTATTGTCAAAATTAATTAACTAGACTTTCTAACCATTTTTGTGTTCTAACACTTAGGGAATAAAACAACCGCAAGTTTGACCTGTTCATACAATTGTAACCTTTCAACAATGTAATCTGCCTTCTGTCTAACATATATTTTTGCATTCTTGCACAAAATTTATCACATTGGGAATAGCCCTGGAACTTTTAAGTTTCAAAGATGATCAAATTGATATTACCCTTTTTATCCTCTTAAGTGAAAAATGCACATCCATTCACCCCCGTGCAAGCAAATGAAGGCCTAACGTAATTCAACATTAGATATGCATATACTTCCTACATGTTGATCACATATATATGAAATGGAAGGGTATTTAGCCTTGAAAGAAATATGGATTTCAATCTACGGAAACTGGAGTGTAGAAGAACACATACATTACGAGGATTACTTTGGACAAGGTCAACTGCTTCCTGATTGCTGAGGTGCTCCCATAGACCATCTGCTCGAGAGACAGCGCCGTCCTTCCTCGCCGGACGGGAGGCAGAGCACCTCGTAGAATGCAAACCGCATTCCACCATCAAACACTGGGAACACTTCGGCATCGGAGCTAAGTGTTGTGTTCACTCAGTGGCGGAACCAGGAATTGAAGTGAGCCGGGGCGGAATCCGCGCACCTAATTGCCGTAGCATCACTGTCCGTCGAGGCCACCGTATTGCCCAACCGATAATTAGCCGATAACCCAACTGGCTGACTTGGGTTTACCGCTAGCCCAACCAGCCGGCCCATCTCGCGTGAGGCAGGGATAGAAAAATGAACCCTTTAGCCAGCTGGTTCAACAGATGCTACCTTTCTCCTCCCTTGTATTCCACCATCTCTCAAGAAGCCGGCAGCTACCAATCGGCGAAAGGAGCAAGAAGGGCGCTTGGCTTGGAGGTCGCACGGTGGACCGCTGCACCGATTCCGAGGGTGCCGACCAGGAGACTCCTCGGGGAGCCACCATTCTACCTCCGGGTGAGCCGAATCTCGGTGGCGATGTTGTTCTACCTCTGGGTGTGCCGAATCTCGGTGGCTACTTCCTCATGGGTGTCCAGCCAGGGCACTCCTCAGCAAGCTGCCATCCTGCCTCTGGGTGTGCTTAATCTCGGCGGCTGGTTCCCTGTGGTGCCACCGAAGTCACCCGCCCTGTAGCGATGGAGAACACGAGCATCGGAGGGGGGGTCTTCGTCGGCCCGGGAGACCCGGGGCAGCCGCCCCGGCTTGCCCCGGTGGTGGTTCCGCCATTGCGTTCACTGCATAGTGAGCCTACCAAATAGCTTTAGAATACATCTAGCACCAATTGTGACAAGAAGTGTGCAAAGCAAAATGCAAGCATGATTAGGGGAGAGATTTGGCTTTCTTTTCACTTCCAAACCAAAAATGGTGGTGGCATCTTAGATAACAAATACTCTTGTACCATTAAGAATACAAACTATTCAAAAGTACAGACATGTATGGTAGTAATTGCATAAAAAAAATAAGTCCACCATGTGCATCACAAATTCATGAGCAACAGAAACTACAAACATGTTCAGATTTTGCAACTGAATTGTCCTAGATATCCTCCGGTGTGACAGGAAATGTCCTCTGTTAAGTTGTCATGTTTTCGAGAAGCACCAATTATCCACGTTGCTTCCTTTTCTGCGCCTGCAAAATAAACAGGCCATCCATTAGTTTCATCGATTCGACACATTCTATGTTACACATCATATCACACAACACAAATGCAAAACTACCATGTAAAAGAAGATAAATAACAATCTAAAGGAACCACATGTAAATATGAATTGAACTGACAGTAAAAAAAATGTAAACCTAAAGCAAACTGAATCCTTCTCAACAAAAACACAAGTGTTGAAACTTGGAAGTCATATATGACTGTTAATTACCTCTTGAAGTTTCCGGAATACTGACGTTTCCAAATCACTGAATCCAGTTCCATCAATATTGCTTGTCCTCGGCTCAGGTGTTTGAGTTGACCTTGCTGGTAAACCGCCAGATTCTTGAACAGGAGCAACAATCAACGGAACTGAAGAAACATTGTACACAGAATGGTTTTCTAGTGCTGCTTGCTGTCAAAAGAGCAACAGGTATTGGTTAGAGGAATCATGAAATAGAACACTATATACAGTTTCAAGACAGGAAATACAGCTTGGTAAAGATCCCAAAGATGATATGCAAATGAATCAAATGACATCAATATTGAACCATAAAGAAAGAAAGAAAGCAACCAACAAGCTATGCACAATAAAACACAGACAAGTGCACCTTGTAAAAAATGCTTACAAACTCCTATCTTGCAGTGAATTAAAACAATAAATCACTTTCCTGTGATAGTTTAAGATCTATTATTTGCCCCCAACTGCTTGACAAATAAAAAATCGGACGAAACACTAACATGGAAATTGAGATTTCAATCTTCGGCAGATGCATGTCAACTTTGAAAAACTCTCCAAGACTAAGAGTAGAGAAACAAGACTTACTGCTGCCTCTTTGGAGGTCATGACTACAATTGCTGAACCCCTACTCCTTGATTTCCTTGTCTTGATTACAATGTCTTCAACTTTACCAAATTGCTTAAAGATCTCCTGCAGCTTTGCTGCAGTATAGTAATCCGCACCCCCTTCCCACGAAACCTTCAAGATCTTACCCTTGTCTGTTTTCGCGCCTTGTGGAGTTCCACCCTTCTTATCTCCTTGTGCCTAGAAAGAATAACAGTCAAGTTGTGATCACTACCAGCAGAAAAGGTAACCATTAATTACTAACAACGCATGAATCGACTAATCTCTTGCATAATCTTAAAATTTAAGAAATGAGATATCTACAAAATGCCTAATTTTGTTCACTAATAGACAAAGCTATGGTGTGGGAAACAAAGATGCTTGATGCTAAATAATCTAGACATAGCAAGATTAGATGATGGGATGCTTTTGCTGGTTTTGTTTTGTATGCTAACCTACAAATGCAGCGATATATATACGCGATGCTACAAGCAGTCAGTTCAAGAATGTTCCATCTTCATTTTAGGATGACATCTTCATTTTAGGATAATTACAGACACTATCTCCTCTGGTTAATGATCACTCTTCAGCAATAACCTAGAAGTATGCTAGTTTTAAGGTGCATCATAATGTCTTTTACCTCTAAAAAAGTGAAAGCTAAAGAATATCACATAATTTACAAAATCCCCCAACATTCATGACCCCAAAAGGCAGCAATTGTAATTGCAGCCAGAATAGCATGACACAGCGCTATGAATCCTACCCGAAGAAACGACCCAATTGCATAGATTTCACAGAATAGGTAGGCATCAGATCGAGAAAGAGGCCCAAACCCTTGCCGAAGTGGAAGCAGCGCCTGAGGCGGCGGACTGCTTGGCGGCGAAGAACTCCTCGAGCTCGCGCTTGACGTCGGCTGCCTTCCGCCTGTCCTCGCGCCTGGCGGCCTCGGCGGGGTCGACGGCCGGGCCGGCGGCGGCGGCGCGCTCGCGCTCCTCTAGGTCAGACACGGCCTTCCGTCGCTTGACCCCTGCCGCGGCGGAGCGGGCGGCGGCCTCGCGGCGGGCGCGGAGGCGAGCGTCGAACTGCCGGCGGAGGGATTCATCTCGGAGGAGGTTGTAGGAGCTTGCGAGACGCTGGAAGTCGGCGGTGGCGTTGGGGTCATCCGGGCGTTTGTCGGGATGGCGAAGCCGTGATTGGGTTCGGTAGGCTTTCTCGATCTGCTCGAGAGACAGCGCCGCGCCTTCCTCGCCGGACGGGAGGCAGAGCACCTCGTAGTGGTCGATATCTTCTTCCTCCTGCCCCATCGCCACCATGTAGGGGAGGCGGCGGCGCACCAGGGGGGCGCGGGAGGGAGGCGGCGGCGCACCGGGGGGCGCGGGAGGGAGGCGGCGGCGCACCGGGCGGCGGGGCGCGGGAGGGAGGTGGTGGCGCACCGGGGGCGCGGGAGGGAGGCGGTGGCGCACCGGGGGGCGCGGGAGGGAGGCGGCGGCGCACCGGGCGGCGGGGCGCGGGAGGGAGGTGGTGGCGCACCGGGGGGGCGCGGGAGGGAGGCGGCGGTGCGCGGGAGGGAGGTGGTGGCGCGGGAGGGAGGCGGCGGGGTGCGGGAGGGAGGTGGCGGGGCGCGGGAGGGAGGTGGTGGCGCACCGGGGGGGCGCGGGAGGAAGGCGGCGGCACACCGGGGGGCGCGGGAGGGAGGCGGCGGCACACCGGGGGGGCGCGGGAGGAAGGCGGCGGCACACCGGGGGGGCGCGGGAGGGACGCGGCGGCACACCGGGGGGCGCGGGTGGAGAATCGGGATGCGGAGACCGAGTGAGTGCGGGCGGGGATTCGGGGAATGCGAGTCCAAGTCGGTGGTGGAACAACGCTTGCTCTCTGCTAGGCACCTCTTACCCGTCAGTGCGCTGTGCCTTTAATTTATAGGCACGAACTGTGTCAAGTCCAAGCACGACACGACTCACGCGGCACGCAAGACATGTCAGCATAATTAGGCCCATTAGACATGCATATCCCATGGGCACGAAAGCGGACCGTTGCCGACCATTAGACACAGGCACGACACAATGGGCATGCCCATTTGGCCCATTTAGCTTGATAACAATTGATTTTTTTTGAAAAATATAAATATTTTGTTGTTATTTGTGAGTTTAAAAATATGATTTTTTTTCAAAACCTAACTTTTTTCTATAACTAGGCAACATCATACCCCCCTCATTCTTCTACATTCAAACCAGTATCCTCCTCTTCTCATTCTCTTGTGAAAAATCTGAAGTACTTTGTGGTATTTTGGCAAAATTCAAAATAATTTTACCAAAAATCTAAAAATTCGAAATCCAGCTTATAATAAAATAAAGAGGTAACAATACTAATTTTTATGTTCTTATATTATTCCTATTTCTCTTTATTGTGATATAAAATAGGTAATAGTTCAGTTTTGGGTTTGTATTTAGCAGTTTTTCACATTTCCAAATTTCTTCATGAATATTTTGATGAATTTGTTGTGAACGAATTTATTTCGAGTGAGTATGAAATTGATCTGGAAGATCTTACATCATTCGGGACATCTTCGCCTCCGCCTCAAACGGCCGAGGTTGCCGCTATCGAGCAGATCGTGGCTGTACCATCATGAGACTCTACCATTACCCCTGCGTCAGAAAGCACTGGAGCAAAGAGGTCCAGACCCAGCACATCGACGTGTGGACATATTTCGACAAGGTCATGAAATAATTGCCGTCTGAAGATCATGTAAGAGTTGTTGTTTGTAAAATATGTTGTCATGAATTATCTGCAAAGTCTACATGTAGAACCGGGCACTTGCACAGGCATGCCCAAAGATGTAAAGAAAAATAAAGCATCGCCATGAGGTAGACGCAGTTGATGTACAACCCCAACGAAATAGTATGTAACTGGGATTATGATCCCGAGATACCTCGAGATCTTTAGCCCATTTAATTGCATCGCAAGATCTTTTTTTAAATTTTGGTGAGTCAGATGTATTTGAAAAGTACATTAGAACTACTTATAATTCTAGATTTACTTACGTTTCTAGACAGGCAACAACTAGAGACTTAGTTAAGTACTATAATAATGGTAGTGAAAAAATTAAAGAACTTTTTAGAACCTATACATTTTTAGTGACCTTGATCTCGGACATATAGAGTGGTCGTTCCAGAGAGGATTATCTTAGTGTAGTCGCTCATTACATAAATGGCGTAACACATATGGGTGAAAATATAGCAGAATGTATTATAAATAAAATTTTTGCAATTATTCTGGACAATGCTGCCACAAACTCCAGGACAATAGATATTCTCACTCTCTTATTTGGTATATACGCTAAATCCTTCTTGCTATATCAGCGATGCACCTATCATATTATTAATTTTATAGCTAAAATTGGTTTGAAGAGGTTAGATTTATATCATCAAGCTTTTCGTAATGCAATTTCTTTTGCAAATAATTCTAACCAATGAATTACAACATGTAAGACCAACTGCATTGTGATGGGTATATATCCACAAAAGTTCACTATGGATATGCTAGGAAAGTGGAACTCAATTTATCTTATGCTACAAAATCTTTTACCTATAAGCCCACATTATCTAGTTTTATCCACATGTACTATCACAGCCATACTGGCAACACACTACTAACTGAGCAGTACTAGTATGTTGCTAAAGAGTTACTAACATTTCTCGAACTATTTTATGAATCCACTGTTGCTTTATCCGACGTGTACTATCCAACATCTCTAGTAATTATCTATCATATTCTTTCGATTGTCGTTCACTTGAAAAAATTTGAAAATGGCCTAGTGTTATGAGAAACTGTGTGCACTATAAAAACTAAATATTTAAAATATTGTAATGAGATTCTGCATTTATAGGCTGTTGCATTTGTTCTAGATTCAAGAGCTAAAATTGCAGGATTCACTAATGTTCTTTCAATTATAGGTGATTCTATATGGATAGATTATTGTACCTACCTTACAACTGTTCATTCGTAATTGTCTAAAGTTTACCAGAAGAACGAGTATAAGTTTCAAGGAGTTCACTTGCAACGATGTCCACCAACACCCACTAGAGGTAAGAAGATAAATATATGGGGTACTCTCTTTTCCTCTGGAAGATCAAGCTCTACATTGTCAATTGGTGTAGCAATCCATACTAGGGCCCGCGGGAAACAATCAGTCTTTCTGGATAGTGATCCCGTGCCTCACCACACACAAGGCTTCAACATTTTGGACTAGTAGCGCGAGTACAAGCTAACATATCCGGTGCTATCCATATTAGCATGGGATATCTTAACCGTTCCTGTTCGACAGTTTTATCTGAGTGATGCGGATACGCACGTGTCTTGTACTTTTCAGTTAAATATATTATTCAACTGGAAGGAATTATTGAGCCGTATGAAACATTGCCAGGTGAACTCATTCCAACCTAAATATAATGTTGTTATTCATAAGAATGGAATACTATCTCATGTTATCAAATGGTATTCTTAGGTTTCAGAGCACCCGACGGGCCCGTTTTGTGAAAAGTTTAACACCGGCTCGAAAGTTCACAAAACGTATGCCGGAGTGCATTAGGGCGTATATGAGGTCCATTGGGGGTGTTTGGGATGTGTTTCGCTCCGGTGACGCGTTTTCGTTCGCACGGGGTTCAGAGCATCCGACGGGCCCGTTTTGTCGAAAGTTTAACACCGGCTCGGAAGTTCACAAAACGCATGCCGGAGTGCGTTAGGGCGCATATAAGGTCCATTGGGGGTGTTTGGGACGCGTTTCGCTCCGGTGCCGCGTTTTCGTTCGCACGGGATTCAGAGCACCCGACGGGCCCGTTTTATGGAAAGTTTAACACCGGCTCGGAAGTTCACAAAATGCATGCCGGAGTGCGTTAGGGCGCATATGAGGTCCATTGGGGGTGTTTGGGACGCGTTTCGCTCGGTGTGCGCGTTTCGTTCGACACAGGTTCGTGAGCACCCGACGGGCCAGTTTTGTGGAAAGTTTAACACCGGCTCGGAAGTTCACAAAACGCATGCCGGAGTGCGTTACGGCGCATATGAGGTCCATTGGGGGTGTTTGGGATGCGTTTCGCTCCGGTGCCGCGTTTTCATTCGCACGGGGTTCAGAGCACCCGACGGGCCCGTTTTGTGCAAATTTTAACACCGGCTCGGAAGTTCACAAAACGCATGCCGGAGTGCGTTAGGGCGCATATGAGGTCCATTGGGGGTGGGTTTGGGACGCGTTTCGCTCCGGTGCCGCATTTTCGTTCGCACGGGGTTCAGAGCACCGGACGGGCCCGTTTTGTGGAAATTTTAACACCGGCTCAGAAGTTCATGAAACGTATGCCGGAGTGCGTTAGGGCACATATGAGGTCCATTGGGGGTGTTTGGGACGCATTTCACTCCGGTGCCGCGTTTTCGTTCGCACGGGGTTCAGAGCACCCGACGGGCCCGTTTTGTGGAAAGTTTAACAGCGGCTCGGAAGTTCACAAAACGCATGCCGGAGTGCATTAGGGCATGCATAAGGTCCATTGGGGGTGTTTGGGACACGTTTCGCTCCGGTGCCGCGTTTTCGTTCGCACGGGGTTCAGAGCACCCGACGGGCCCGTTTTGTGGAAATTTTAAAACGGGCTCGGAAGTTCACGAAACGCATGCTGGAGTGCGTTAGGGCACATATGAGGTCCATTGGGGGTGTTCGGGACGCGTTCGCTCGGTGCGCGCTTTTCGTTCGACGGGTTCGAGCACCCGACGGGCCCGTTTTGTGGAAAGTTCAACACCGCATCGAAAGTTCACAAAACGCATGCCGGAGTGCGTTGGGGCGCATATGAGGTCCATTGGGGGTGTTTGGGACGCGTTTCACTCCGGTGCCGCGTTTTCGTTCGCATAGGGTTCAGACACCCGACGGGCCCGTTTTGTGGAAAGTTTAACACCGGCTCGGAAGTTCATGAAACGCATGCCGGAGTCCGATAGGGCACATATGAGGTCCATTGGGGGTGTTTGGGACGCGTTTCGCTCCGGCGCCGCGTTTTCGTTCGCACGTGGTTTAGAGCACCCGACGGTCCCATTTTGTGAAAATTTTAACATCGGCTCGGAAGTTCGCGAAACACATGCCGGAGTAAGTTAGGGCACATATGAGGTCCATTGGGGGTGTTTGGGACGCGTTTCGCCGGTGCGTGCGCGTTTTGTTCGCGACGGGTTCGAGCACCGACGGGCCTTTTCGAAAGTTTAACACCGGCTCGGAAGTTCACGAAACGCATGCCGGAGTGCGTTAGGGCGCATATAAGGTCCATTGGGGGTGTTTGTGACGCGTTTCGCTACGGCGCCGTGTTTTCGTTCGCACTTGGTTCAGAGCACCCGACGACCCGTTTTGTGAAAAGTTTAACACCGGCTTGGAAGTTCACGAAATGCATGCCGGAGTGCGTTAGGGCGCATATGAGGTCCACTGGGGGTGTTTGGGACGCGTTTCGCTCCGGTGCCGCGTTTTCGTTTGCACGGGGTTCAGAGCACCCGATGGGCCAGTTTTGTGGAAAGTTTAACACCGGCTCAGAAATTCACAAAACGTATGCCGGAGTGCGTTAGGGCGCATATGAGGTCCATTGGGGGGTGTTTGTGAAGCGTTTCGCTCCGGCACCGCGTTTTCGTTCGCACGGGGTCCAGAGCACCCGACGGCCCGTTTTGTGGAAAGTTTAACACAGGCTCGGAAGTTCACGAAACGCATGCTGGAGTGCGTTAGGGCGCATATGAGGTCCATTGGGGGTATTTGGGACGCGTTTCGCTCCGACGCCGCGTTTTCGTTCGCACAGGGTTCAGAGCACCCGACGGGCCCGTTTTGTGGAAAGTTTAACACCGGCTCGGAAGTTCACGAAACGCATGCCGGAGTGCGTTAGGGTACATATGAGGTCCATTGGGGGTGTTTGGGACGCGTTTCGCTCCGGTGCTGCGTCTTTGTTCGCACGCTGTTCAGAGCACCGACGGGCCCGTTTTGTGGAAAGTTTAACACTGGCTCGGAAGTTCACCAAACGCATGCCGGAGTGCGTTAGGGTATGCATGAGGTCCAATGGGGGTGTTTGGGACGCGTTTCGCTCCGGTGCCGCGTTTTCGTTCGCACGGGGTTCAGAGCACCCGACGGTCCCGTTTTGTGGAAAGTTTAACACCGGCTCAGAAGTTTACCAAACGCATGCCCGAGGGCGTTAGGGCATGCATGAGGTCCATTGGGCGTGTTTGGGACGCGTTTCGCTCGGTGCGCCGCTGTCGTCAGACGGATTTGAGCACCGACGGGCCCGCTTTGTGGAAAGTTTAACACCGCTCGGAAGTTCACGAACGCATGCCGAGTGCGTTAGGCGCATATGAGGTCCATTGGGGTGTTTGGGACGCGTTGCCGCCCGGTGCTGCGTTTACGTTCGCACGGGTTTGAGCACCCGACGGGCCCGTTTTGTGAAAGTTTAACACCGGCTCGGAAGTTCACGAAACGCATGCCGGAGTGCGTTGGGGCGCATATGAGGTCCATTGGGGGTGTTTCGAACGCGTTTCGCTCCGGTGCCGCGTTTTCGTTCGCACGGGGTTCATAGCACCCGACGGGCCCGTTTTGTGGAAAGTTTAACACCGGCTCGGAAGTTCGCGAAACGTATGCCGGAGTGCGTTAGAGCGCATATGAGGTCCATCGGGGGTGTTTGGGACGCGTTTCGCTCCGGTGCAGCGTTTTCGTTCGCACGGGGTTCATAGCATCCGACGGGCCCGTTTTGTGGAAATTTTAACACCGGCTCGAAAGTTCGCGAAACGCATGCTGGAGTGCGTTAGGGCGCATATGAGTTCTATTGGGGGTGTTTGCGACGCGTTTCGCTCCGGTGCCGCGTTTCCGTTCGCACGGGGTTCAGAGCACCCGACGGACCCGTTTTGTGGAAAGTTTAACACCGGCTCGAAAGTTCGCGAAACGCATGCTTGAGTGCGTTAGGGCGCATATGAGGTCCATTGGGGCTGTTTGGGACGCGTTTCGCTCTGGTGCCGCGTTTTCGTTCGCACGGGGTTCAGAGCACCCGACGGGCCCGTTTTGTGAAAATTTTAACACCGGCTCGAAAGTTCGCGAAACGCATGCAAAGTGCGTTAGGGCGCATATGAGGTCCATTGGGGTTTGCGACGCTTCGCTCGGTGCAGCGCTGCTTGTCAGACGGGTTTGAGCACCCGACGGGCCCGTTTTGTGGAAATTTTAACACATGCTCGAAAGTTCACTAAACGCATGCCGGAGTGCATTAGGGCGCATATGAGGTCCATTGGGGGTGTTTCGAACGCATTTCGCTCCGGTGCGGCGTTTTGTCAGACGGATTCGAGCACCGACGGCCCGTTTTGTGGAAAATTTAACACCGGCTCGGAAGTTCACGAAACCCATACCGGAGTGAGTTTGGGCGCATATGAGAACCATTGGGGTGTTTCGCATGCGTTTCGATCTGGTGCCGCGTTTTCGTTCGCACGGAGTTCAGAGCACCCGACGAGCCCGTTTTTGTGGAAAATTTAACACCGGCTCGGAAGTTCACGAAACCCGTGCCTTATGAGTTTGGACGATATGAGGACCATTGGGGTGTTTCGACGCGTTCGATCCGTGCCGTTTTCGTTCAAGACGAGTTTGAGCACCCGACCACTGCTTTTGTGGAAAATTTAACACCGCTCGAAGTTCACGAAACCCGTGCCTTATGAGTTTGGACGCATATGAGGACCATTGGGGGTGTTTCGACGCGTTTCGATCCGTGCCGCGTTGTCGCACGGAGTTCGTGAGCACCGACGAGCCCGTTTTTGTGGAAAATTTAACACCGGCTCGGAAGTTCACGAAACCCGTGCCATATGAGTTTGGACGATATGAGGACCATTCGAGGTGTTTGGACGCTGCTTCGATCCGGTGCGCTTTTGTTCGACGGAGTTCGTGAGCACCCGACGAGCCCGTTTTTGTGGAAAATTTAACACCGGCTCGGAAGCTCACGAAACCCGTGCCTTATGAGTTTGGACGCATATGAGGACCATTGGGGTGTTTCGGACGCGTTTCGATCCGGTGCGCGCTTTTGTTCGCACGGAGTTGAGCACCCGACGAGCCCGTTTTTGTGGAAAATTTAACACCGGCCCGGAAGTTCACGAAACCCGTGCCTTATGAGTTTGGAAGCATATGAGGACCATTGAGGGTGTTTCGGACGCGTTTCGATCCGGTGCCGCGTTCTCGTTCGCACGGAGTTCAGAGCACCCGACAAGTCCGTTTTTGTGGAAAATTTAACACCGGCTCGGAAGTCCACGAAACCCGTGCCTTATGAGTTTGGAAGCATATGAGGACCATTGGGGTGTTTGGACGCGCTTCGATCCGGTGCGCGTTTTCGTCGCGACGGAGTTCGTGAGCACCCGACGAGCCCGCTTTTGTGGAAAATTTAACACCGCTCGGAAGTTCACGAAACCCGTGCCTTATGAGTTTGGACGCATATGAGGCCCATTGGGGTGTTTCGACGCTGCTTCGATCCGGTATCGCGTTTCTCGTCGACGGAGTTGAGCACCGACGAGCCCGCTTTTTGTGAAAAATTTAACATTGGCTCGAAGTTCACGAAACCCGCGCCTTATGAGTTTGGACGCATATGAGGACCATTGGGGTGTTTGGACGCGCTTCAATCCGGTGTCGCGTTTTCGTCAGACGGAGTTCGTGAGCACCGACGAGCGCGCTTTTATGGAAAATTTAACACCGCCTAAGCTCACGAAACCCGTGCCTTATGAGTTTGGACGATATGAGGACCATTGGGGTGTTTCGACGCGCTTCGATCCGGTGCCGTTTTCGTCGCACGGAGTTTGAGCACCCGACGAGCCCGCTTTTTGAGGAAAATTTAACACCGGAGCACCCGACGAGCCCGCTTTTTGTGGAAAATTTAACACCGCTCGGAAGCACACGAAATCCGTGCCTTATGAGTTTGGACGCATATGAGGACCATTTGGGGTGTTTCGAACGCGTTTCGATCCGTGCCGCATTTTCGTTCGCGACGAGTTGAGCACCCGACGAGCCCGTTTTTGTGGAAAATTTAACACCGGCCCGGAAGTTCACGAAACCCGTGCCTTATGAGTTTGGAAGCATATGAGGACCATTGGGGGTGTTTCGACGCGCTTCGATCCGGTGCGCGTTTCTGTTCGACGGTTCGAGCACCGCGGGCCCGTTTTGTGGAAATTTTAACACATGCTCGAAAGTTCACTAAACGCATGCCGGAGTGCATTAGGGCGCATATGAGGTCCATTGGGGGTGTGTCGAACGCATTTCGCTCCGGTGCGGCGTTTTCGTTCGCACGGGATTCAGAGCATCGACGGGCCCGTTTTGTGGAAAATTTAACACCGGCTCGGAAGTTCACGAAACCCATACCGGAGTGAGTTTGGGCGCATATGAGAACCATTGGGGGTGTTTCGCATGCGTTTCGATCTGGTGCTGCGTTTTCGTTCGCTCAGAGTTCAGAGCACCCGACGAGCCCGTTTTTGTGGAAAATTTAACACCGGCTCGGAAGTTCACGAAACCCGTGCCTTATGAGTTTGGAAGCATATGAGGACCATTGTGGGTGTTTCGGACGCGCTTCGATCCGTGCGCGCTTTCAATCGCACGGAGTTCAGAGCACCCGACGAGCCCGTTTTTGTGGATAATTTAACACCGCTCGAAGTTCGCGAAACCCATGCCTTATGAGTTTGGACACATATGAGGACCATTGGGGGTGTTTGGACGCGCTTCGATCCGTGTCGCGTTTTCGTTTGCTCGGAGTTCTGAGCACCCGACGAGCCCGTTTTTGTGGAAAATTTAACACCGGCTCGAAGTTCACGAAACCCGTGCCTTATGAGTTTGGAAGCATATGAGGACCATTGTGGGTGTTTCGGACGCGTTTCGATCCGGTGCCGCGTTTTTGTTCGTGACGGAGTTTGAGCACCCGACGAGCCCGCTTTTTGTGGATAATTTAGCACCGCTCGAAGTTCGCGAAACCCATGCCTTATGAGTTTGGACGATATGAGGACCATTGGGGTGTTTTGACGCGTTTCGATCCGTGTCGCGTTTTGCACGCACGGAGTTCGTGAGCACCCGACGATCCCGCTTTTGTGGAAAATTTAACACTAGCTCGGATGTTCATGAAACCCGTGCCTTATGAGTTTGGACGATATGAGGACCATTGGGGTGTTTGGACGTGTTTCGATCCGGTGCGCGCTTTAGTTCGCACGGAGTTCGTGAGCACCCGACGAGCCCTTTTTGTGAAAAATTTAACATTGGCTCGGAAGTTCACGAAACCCGCGCTTTATGAGTTTGGACGATATGAGGACCATTGGGGTGTTTGGACGCGCTTCAATCCGGTGTCGCGTTTTCGTCAGACGGAGTTCGTGAGCACCCGACGAGCGCGTTTTATGGAAAATTTAACACCGCCGGAAGCTCACGAAACCCGTGCCTTATGAGTTTGGACGCATATGAGGACCATTGGGGTGTTTCGACGCGCTTCGATCCGGTGCGCGCTGCTCGTCAGACGGAGTTCGAGCACCCGACGAGCCCGCTTTTTGAGGAAAATTTAACACCGGAGCACCGACGAGCCCGCTTTGTGGAAAATTTAACACCGCTCCGAAGCTCACGAAACCGTGCCTTATGAGTTTGGACGCATATGAGGACCATTGGGGTGTTTCGACGCGCTTCGATCCGGTGCGCGATTTTCGTTCGCGACGGAGTTGAGCACCCGACGAGCCCGTTTTGTGGAAAATTTAACACCGCCCGGAAGTTCACGAAACCCGTGCCTTATGAGTTTGGAAGCATATGAGGACCATTGGGGTGTTTTGACGCTGCGTTTCGATCCGTGTCGCGTTTTTCGTTCGACGGTTTGAGCACCGCGGCCCGTTTTGTGGAAATTTTAACACATGCTCGAAAGTTCACTAAACGCATGCCGGAGTGCATTAGGGCGCATATGAGGTCCATTGGGGGTGTGTCGAACGCATTTCGCTCCGTGCGCGCTGTCGCGACGGATTCAGAGCACCGACGGGCCCGTTTTGTGGAAAATTTAACACCGGCTCGGAAGTTCACGAAACCCATACCGGAGTGAGTTTGGGCGCATATGAGAACCATTGGGGGTGTTTCGCATGCGTTTCGATCTGGTGCTGCGTTTTCGTTCGCTCGGAGTTCAGAGCACCCGACGAGCCCGTTTTTGTGGAAAATTTAACACCGGCTCGGAAGTTCACGAAACCCGTGCCTTATGAGTTTGGAAGCATATGAGGACCATTGTGGGTGTTTCTGACGCGTTTCGATCCGGTGCCGCGTTTTCATTCGCACGGAGTTCAGAGCACCCGACGAGCCCGTTTTGGTGGATAATTTAACACCGGCTCAGAAGTTCGCGAAACCCATGCCTTATGAGTTTGGACACATATGAGGACCATTGGGGGTGTTTCGGACGCGTTTCGATCCGGTGTCGCGTTTTCGTTTGCACGGAGTTCTGAGCACCCGACGAGCCCGTTTTTGTGGAAAATTTAACACCGGCTCGGAAGTTCACGAAACCCGTGCCTTATGAGTTTGGAAGCATATGAGGACCATTGTGGGTGTTTCGGACGCGTTTCGATCCGGTGCCGCGTTTTTGTTCGCACGGAGTTCAGAGCACCCGACGAGCCCGTTTTTGTGGATAATTTAGCACCGGCTCAGAAGTTCGCGAAACCCATGCCTTATGAGTTTGGACGCATATGAGGACCATTGGGGGTGTTTCGGACGCGTTTCGATCCGGTGCCGCGTTTTCGTTCGCACGGAGTTCAGAGCACCCGACGATCCCGTTTTTGTGGAAAATTTAACACTAGCTCGGATGTTCATGAAACCCGTGCCTTATGAGTTTGGACGCATATGAGGACCATTGGGGGTGTTTCGGACGTGTTTCGATCCGGTGCCGCGTTTTAGTTCGCACGGAGTTCAGAGCACCCGACGAGCCCTTTTTTGTGAAAAATTTAACATTGGCTCGGAAGTTCACGAAACCCGCGCCTTATGAGTTTGGACGCATATGAGGACCATTGGGGGTGTTTCGGACGCGTTTCAATCCGGTGTCGCGTTTTCGTTCGTACGGAGTTCAGAGCACCCGACGAGCGCGTTTTTATGGAAAATTTAACACCGGCTCGGAAGCTCACGAAACCCGTGCCTTGTGAGTTTGGACGCATATGAGGACCATTGGGGGTGTTTCGGACGCGTTTCGATCCGGTGCCGCGTTTTCGTTCGCACGGAGTTCAGAGCACCCGACGAGCCCGTTTTTGAGGAAAATTTAACACCGGGAGCACCCGACGAGCCCGTTTTTGTGGAAAATTTAACACCGGCTCGGAAGCTCACGAAATCCGTGCCTTATGAGTTTGGACGCATATGAGGACCATTGGGGGTGTTTCGGACGCGTTTCGATCCGGTGCCGCATTTTCGTTCGCACGGAGTTCAGAGCACCCGACGAGCCCGTTTTTGTGGAAAATTTAACACCGGCCCGGAAGTTCACGAAACCCGTGCCTTATGAGTTTGGAAGCATATGAGGACCATTGGGGGTGTTTCGGACGCGTTTCGATCCGGTGCCGCGTTTTCGTTCGCACGGGGTTCAGAGCACCCGGCGGGCCCGTTTTGTGGAAATTTTAACACATGCTCGAAAGTTCACTAAACGCATGCCGGAGTGCATTAGGGCGCATATGAGGTCCATTGGGGGTGTGTCGAACGCATTTCGCTCCGGTGCGGCGTTTGCTGTCGCAGACGGATTTGAGCACCGACGGCCTGCTTTTGTGGAAAATTTAACACCGGCTCGGAAGTTCACGAAACCCATACCGGAGTGAGTTTGGGCGCATATGAGAACCATTGGGGGTGTTTCGCATGCGTTTCGATCTGGTGCTGCGTTTTCGTTCGCTCGGAGTTCAGAGCACCCGACGAGCCCGTTTTTGTGGAAAATTTAACACCGGCTCGGAAGTTCACGAAACCCGTGCCATATGAGTTTGGACGCATATGAGGACCATTCGAGGTGTTTCGGACGCGTTTCGATCCGGTGCCGCGTTTTCGTTCGCACGGAGTTCAGAGCACCCGACGAGCCCGTTTTTGTGGAAAATTTAACACCGGCTCGGAAGCTCACGAAACCCGTGCCTTATGAGTTTGGACGCATATGAGGACCATTGGGGTGTTTCGACGCGTTTCGATCCGTGTCGCGCTTTTCGTTCGACGGAGTTTGAGCACCCGACGAGCCCGTTTTTGTGGAAAATTTAACACCGGCCCGGAAGTTCACGAAACCCGTGCCTTATGAGTTTGGAAGCATATGAGGACCATTGAGGGTGTTTCGGATGCGTTTCGATCCGGTGCCGCGTTCTCGTTCGCACGGAGTTCAGTGCACCCGACAAGTCCGTTTTTGTGGAAAATTTAACACCGGCTCGGAAGTTCACGAAACCCGTGCCTTATGAGTTTGGAAGCATATGAGGACCATTGGGGTGTTTTGACGCGCTTCGATCCGTGCGCGTTTTCGTCAGACGGAGTTCAGAGCACCCGACGAGCCCGTTTTTGTGGAAAATTTAACACTAGCTCGGATGTTCATGAAACCCGTGCCTTATGAGTTTGGACGCATATGAGGACCATTGGGGGTGTTTCGGACGTGTTTCGATCCGGTGCCGCGTTTTAGTTCGCACGGAGTTTGAGCACCGACGAGCCCTTTTTGTGAAAATTTAACATTGGCTGGAAGTTCGTAAACCCGCGCCTTATGAGTTTGGACGCATATGAGGACCATTGGGGTGTTTCGACGCGTTTCAATCCGTGTCGCGTTTTTGTCAGACGGAGTTCGTGAGCACCGACGAGCGCGTTTTATGGAAAATTTAACACCGCCGGAAGCTCACGAAACCCGTGCCTTATGAGTTTGGACGATATGAGGACCATTGGGGTGTTTCGACGCGTTTCGATCCGTGCGCGTTTGCGTTCGCACGGAGTTGAGCACCGACGAGCCCGCTTTTGAGGAAAATTTAACACCGGAGCACCCGACGAGCCCGTTTTGTGGAAAATTTAACACCGCTCGGAAGCTCACGAAACTGCGTGCCTTATGAGTTTGGACGCATATGAGGACCATTGGGGGTGTTTCGGACGCGTTTCGATCCGGTGCCGCATTTTCGTTCGCACGGAGTTCAGAGCACCCGACGAGCCCGTTTTTGTGGAAAATTTAACACCGGCCCGGAAGTTCACGAAACCCGTGCCTTATGAGTTTGGAAGCATATGAGGACCATTGGGGGTGTTTCGGACGCGTTTCGATCCGGTGCCGCGTTTCGTTCAGACGGGTTTGAGCACCCGCGGCCCGTTTTGTGGAAATTTTAACACATGCGCGAAAGTTCACTAAACGCATGCCGGAGTGCATTAGGGCGCATATGAGGTCCATTGGGGGTGTGTCGAACGCATTTCGCTCCGGTGCGGCGTTTTCGTTCGCACGGGATTCAGAGCACCGACGGGCCCGTTTTGTGGAAAATTTAACACCGGCTCGGAAGTTCACGAAACCCATACCGGAGTGAGTTTGGGCGCATATGAGAACCATTGGGGGTGTTTCGCATGCGTTTCGATCTGGTGCTGCGTTTTCGTTCGCACGGAGTTCAGAGCACCCGACGAGCCCGTTTTTGTGGAAAATTGAACACCGGCTCGGAAGTTCACGAAACCCGTGCCTTATGAGTTTGGAAGCATATGAGGACCATTGTGGGTGTTTCGGACGCGTTTCGATCCGGTGCCGCGTTTTCATTCGCACGGAGTTCAGAGCACCCGACGAGCCCGTTTTTGTGGATAATTTAACACCGGCTCAGAAGTTCGCGAAACCCATGCCTTATGAGTTTGGACACATATGAGGACCATTGGGGGTGTTTCGGACGCGTTTCGATCCGGTGTCGCGTTTTCGTTTGCACGGAGTTCAGAGCACCCGACGAGCCCGTTTTTGTGGAAAATTTAACACCGGCTCGGAAGTTCACGAAACCCGTGCCTTATGAGTTTGGAAGCATATGAGGACCATTGTGGGTGTTTCGGACGCGTTTCGATCCGGTGCCGCGTTTTTGTTCGCACGGAGTTCAGAGCACCCGACGAGCCCGTTTTTGTGGATAATTTAGCACCGGCTCAGAAGTTCGCGAAACCCATGCCTTATGAGTTTGGACGCATATGAGGACCATTGGGGGTGTTTCGGACGCGTTTCGATCCGGTGCCGCGTTTTCGTTCGCACGGAGTTCAGAGCACCCGACGATCCCGTTTTTGTGGAAAATTTAACACCGGCTCGGAAGTTCCCGAAACCCGTGCCTTATGAGTTTGGACGATATGAGGACCATTGGGGTGTTTTGACGCGCTTCGATCCGTGCGCGTTGTTCGCGACGGAGTTTGAGCACCCGACGAGCCCGTTTTGTGGAAAATTTAACACCGGCTCGGAAGTTCACGAAACCCGTGCCTTATGAGTTTGGAAGCATATGAGGACCATTGGGGTGTTTCGGACGCGTTTCGATCCGGTGCGCGTTTTGCTCGCGCACGGAGTTGAGCACCCGACGAGCCCGCTTTTGTGAAAAATTTAACACCGCTCGAAGCTCACGAAACCCGTGCCTTATGAGTTTGGACGCATATGAGGACCATTGGGGTGTTTCGACGCGCTTCGATCCGGTGCGCTTTTGCTCGCGACGGAGTTGAGCACCCGACGAGCCCGTTTTTGTGAAAATTTAACACCGGCTCGGAAGTTCACGAAACCCGTGCCTTATGAGTTTGTACGCATATGAGGCCCATTGGGGGTGTTTCGGACGCGTTTCGATCCGGTACCGCGTTTTTGATCGCACGGAGTTCAGAGCACCCGACGAGCCCGTTTTTGTGGAAAATTTAACACCGGCTCGGAAGTTCACAAAACCCGTGCCTTATGAGTTTGGACGCATATGAGGACCATTGGGGGTGTTTCGGACGCGTTTCGATCCGGTGCCGCGTTTTCGTTCGCACGGAGTTCAGAGCACCCGACGAGCCCGTTTTTGTGAAAAATTTAACACCGGCTCGGAAGTTCACGAAACCCATACCGGAGTGAGTTTGGGCGCATATGAGAACCATTGGGGTGTTTCGCATGCGTTTCGATCTGGTGCCGCGTTTTCGTTCGCACGGAGTTCAGAGCACCCGACGAGCCCGTTTTTGTGGAAAATTTAACACCGGCTCGGAAGTTCACGAAACCCGTGCCTTATGAGTTTGGACGCATATGAGGACCATTGGGGGTGTTTCGGACGCGTTTCGATCCGGTGCCGCGTTTTCATTCGCACGGAGTTCAGAGCACCCGACGAGCCCGTTTTTGTGGATAATTTAACACCGGCTCAGAAGTTCGCGAAACCCATGCCTTATGAGTTTGGACACATATGAGGACCATTGGGGGTGTTTCGGACGCGTTTCGATCCGGTGTCGCGTTTTCGTTTGCACGGAGTTCAGACCACCCGACGAGCCCGTTTTTGTGGAAAATTTAACACCGGCTCGGAAGTTCACGAAACCCGTGCCTTATGAGTTTGGACGCATATGAGGACCATTGGGGTGTTTGGACGCGTTTCGATCCGTGCGCGTTTTTGTTCGCACGGAGTTTGAGCACCCGACGAGCCCGTTTTTGTGGATAATTTAGCACCGGCTCAGAAGTTCGCGAAACCCATGCCTTATGAGTTTGGACGCATATGAGGACCATTGGGGTGTTTCGACGCGCTTCGATCCGGTGCGCGTTTCGTCGCGACGGAGTTCAGAGCACCCGACGATCCCGTTTTGTGGAAAATTTAACACCGCTCGGAAGTTCCGAAACCCGTGCCTTATGAGTTTGGACGCATATGAGGACCATTGGGGTGTTTCGACGCGCTTCGATCCGGTGCGCGCTTTCGTTCGCGACGGAGTTTGAGCACCCGACGAGCCCGTTTTGTGGAAAATTTAACACCGCTCGGAAGTTCACGAAACCCGTGCCTTATGAGTTTGGAAGCATATGAGG